>JAWQRM010000345.1:0-23898 GCA_033557675.1 Coptodactyla brooksi
ACCCGAGGATGTGGTGCCAAACCGAAGTAATGCCTCATGGTGGTGCCGGGATGGATTTCACGCCACTAAGATGGATATGAGTTTAGTCGGTAGGGCTTCGGCGAGTCCGACATTCCAGGGACAGGGCCCTGGGTCGTGCGTAACAGCATTCTCAGACCACCCAAAAAAAAAAAAAAAAAATTAAAATATAGAAATTGTACAAATTATTAAAGTCAACTCTTGCCAACCGAACTCCAAGATTGTCTCATTAAGGCATAAGAGATTCAGAAGTATATATTGGTTGTTTTTGATTTAATCGCCTTTCATAGTCATTAATCAATAGTATTTTGATATAATTGGTGTGCACAATTTCATGTTTCGTTTGTAATGCAATTCAGTCGTGGGTTCAATTGACCTACTAGAGCCTAAAGTAAATATTAATATCTTCGATTCTAGACCGAAACATCAGATCACTTAGGCTGCTTACCAACTAAGCTACAGAACTCCTTCAATTTGAAAGAATATGATGGATTCTGCCATATGATTCTCTTACATAAGCTACAAACGAGCAGATAAAAAAATATTTTGGATCAAACAGTAAAATCCCAATAAAATTTCGTATATTTTATTGTCACTTTCTGGTGGTAATCTTCATGTATTCAAGTGCATTGAAGGCGGCCGACATTTGTGCTTTCTTCGCAGTTTTCCCTGTACCAAAACAAATCACCAGTGGAAGTGTAGAAATTTGCAATAAGCACTGATTTCTACCATTAAATGACCTTTCGTCTACATCAATGTATGTGGTTTGAAAATGCAGTTCCGTTGCCAGATCCTGGAGGAACTTGATGCAATCAAAATCGGGAGAAGATAAAGATGCTTTCTGAAATGTTATCGAAAATTATTAATACATCATGTCTGATCAATCGTCTTACTTGCAGTTCGCTGAGTTTCTCACTGTCCGATTGTCGTAAGTACATTTCGAATTGAACTAATTTGTACGCAAATGCCATGTCGTTTGACATAGTGTTCACTTCGCAGTCTTTCAATGGAGTGTAACGTTTCTCGAGAATTTCAATCGGTATTGGCTGAAAACATATTGGTATACAGTTAGTAAAAAGCTTAAAATTCTATTTACATATTTCTCTTCCTCTTCTTCTTCTTCTTCATTACAAAGCTTTATCTGGTGAGTCTCATTTGCAATTTCTCGCAAGACCTGGTACATTTTATGTGCGGCTATTTTTTTGCCTGCTTCTTGCTTTTCCCACTTCCTATTTCGCGATATGACATCACCTTACAAGAAATTGTAAATTGTCTGTCGTGAGGCATACCTTGCACTTGTTCCAGCTCGTACGAAGGTGGTGGCCATTTTTTCGTGATGCACATTTCTTGTAATGACCCTATAGGATTTTCGCCTATTTTGCTTTCTAACTTTGACATATCTGTTCTGTAAGATTAAATATTTATATAGGGACATAGTTCGAGATAAGATAAATATTGAAAATTTTGAAAGTTTCACTTACTTTAAGTCGTTAGTTTCATAGGCAGTCATAGTATTGTCGTAATAACCAGTTGTATGCAAGTATTTGCAGTTTGGGTTATGCATACCAGATGCTTCCTAACGAGTTAAATGAAGTAGAGAGATTGGACTATAACTGTCATAGCAGAATTTTTGACAGATTTCTTATTGCCATGGTGACTATATGTCTGTTATTTTATCGCTTTTAAATTTATTTTTTTACAATAATTTTTACATTTTTGTCCTTTATTTTGCCAATTGCAACACTAATTGAATACTAGTTGCGCAGTACAAGGCCTACAGAAATAAAACTCATTCACTGCTAACATTTCAAAGACATTTTAAAAATTTACTTTCAGGGCATCTCGTGCGAAATTTTTGCTTTACATACGAGTAATGGAATCGTATTTGACTTTCTTTTGCCTTGACTCTACTTGAACTTTGGTAGAGTCAATGCAATATACTTCTGAAAGGTACTACAAACGAAAAAACTTTATTTGTAAGATCAATTGTGATTATCTAAATAGAGATGTTGAAATTATTAAGATATTTAGATGACAATTTTGAATATGAATTGAAGACAATCTATTTGCCAGTAGATTGAAAATTTCAAAATTCACAAATGGTTTCAATTAGTTGTCAGTTTTAACAGTTGATAAACTAATAATATAATATAACGACGTTTTATACCATATTTGTAGATGGCTCGCATCTATTATTATTTAATATTTTTACAAATAACATGACAACGGTTCAATTCGGATTCAAACTATCCTTATACAGAGCTTTCAGAAAGAATAATCCAATGTTTAACGTGCTGTTAAATAACAGGAAAAGGTATATTCATTATTATCAAAAGGTTTGAACATCGAATTCTATACTATTAAAGAGAGAAAATTGTATATTTCTTAATTATGAAAGTTCTGTGCACTTGCTGCGACTAATCTAAAACATTAATTTGAAAGGCATTCACAAACGCCTATGTTTGAAGTGTCAAAATCTGGTTACTTTTTGGTAACACACATACAAATGTTACAATATTACCAAACTACAATAAACAAATTCTTAGAACAGGAGTCTGCATTTCTAAGAGCCCTGTAGTTTTTAGTTCACAATTTCATGTGGATGCTAACAATGCAATTTGTATTGATTTGACATACACCTAAGATATATTCTCAAAAGTAAATTATTTCTTCAAGAATCTTCCCGAACCATATGTACTGCAATGATTGTAATGATCTGGTTAACTATATGTACATTTATCTATGTACATATAGTTAACCAGACCAACTAGTGAAAATATTAAAGCAGTTTCAGGATAGTAGATATAAAGGGAGCAGAAATAAGTTATTCGCCCTTTCTGAATCCTTATTGTTAAAAGAAAATAAAAACACAAAACATTGATACCTAGATAATAATGATACAATTTATAAATGTTACCAAACTGCTTTGGTTTGGTAAAACAATTTCATTTGCATCAAATTAGGAGAAATCATGCTGTAAGTTAAGATCGAAGAAAGGGTTCAGATTCATTTTCAGTCGTAGAAACTTCAATATAAATGATGCACATATGTACTGGACTGGAGTAATGGTTACTTCTTAGTCTCGTAAATAGGCTATAATTTGAAGGTCCATAAAAAGCGGGACCTTCAATGCAGTATGTTTCTCAGTTTTGGTACTACCTTGTTACACCAAACACCTTTATTGCTGCTAATGCTGTGCCAAACCTCAGTTAGTAGACTCGTATAGTAAGCAGTTTGATGAAGTTGGGGGGGATATGCCTTGTTTCTATTAACGTGGCTCTTCTCTTTGCTAGTTGATCGACTTTCTCATTACCACTTATTCCACAATATTAGGGGATGCTGTTTCTCGATCAAATCTACTCTCTTATTTTGAAACATTGATCACCCTGTTATAGAAAAACAGTTCACTGACGTAATAAGATATTTTGATCATGTCAATACACAACTTATTATGTATAGGATATACTATGGTTGTACTGCACATTTTTATTCACTTGTACAACAGCATTTGAGTCATTCACATTATAACCTATGATTTGTTAAATAATTAGCACTATGTGGAAATGAGCAATGTCTCGCTGTAACAATACTGACGATAAGCCTTTATCACAAATTTTCAATAGGGATTGTGAATCCTGTGATCATTTGGTAAATCTAGGAAGTAACAGCAGTAGTTCTGGAGAAAATTCTAGTGAGTGCCATGAAGAATCGAATAAAGACGGTGTTTTTTTCAAGTTGTCGTGTCTGGAATGAAAATGATACAAATAACACTCCTCCGACTCCAGCAGCATTCCATTTATCTGCAACATCGGGAGTAAAGATAAATAAAGATTAAAAATGGAACATCACTGAAGTGTTTTGAAAGATATTTTGATTCGTATTCTGGTAACTAAAACCACTGAATATGCAAAGTGTTCAAAATACATATTCTAAATCAAAGAAATGGACAGATGTGGTACTGGTCGAAACGTGAATCAATTCGTATTCTAACTTTTTCAAGGATCAAGCCCCGAGACAGATTTAAAATGAAATTCGAAACAATCATAATCTCTAATCTAAGCTGTAACACAGGGGAGTCTGCACTGGCACTTTACCTTTTATAATCTTTTAGTAGAACAGAATATCCCGTGGTATATGAAATATATGGGAATCCCCGGCTTTATCGATGACAAACTGAAATTAATTTTAACTGACATAAACAGCAGACCGGGGTCTGAAGAGAACCCCCGTGATAAAAACAAACATATAGCGAAAAATTTTGTCTTGGGGTATTAGCAGACTGGACTGTCCTATGAAGGTTAATATGCTACTTTTGTAATTTACTCTACATTCAGAATAACACTTACTGCTTTCTACCAGGAATTCAGGCTTTCAAAAAATCTAATAGACACGTCTTTCATGCAAAGGTTGCGTTTGGAATTTTGGGTTTCATATGATAGCGGAAATTATTAAATCACCACAAGGATCTAAAATAATTTCAATTAATTTTATTAAAATCATATATATCAAAAAACACATTTCATAACTTATTAACATAATTTATAAACACTAAATTGATGTTATTAAAGCATGTACACATTGTCGTAAGCTGCATTTTTGTTCCGTCTTAATTTTGTTGACAAGCCCGAACGGCAATTAACTGTAGTAATATGAAAACCGGGGCGAAGACCTCTGAATACTCCAGGTGAATCTGTCCGAGTAGTTTCTTGTACAGCAGCAGCTTGAATGTAAATGTCATTGAGAGAAATGTGGCTGACCAACACATTCGCAACATTGCTAGTTTTATTGCGGCCTCTAATTGCATCCGTATGAACACGATGATACAGAAGTAGGCGTTAAACGCGTCTCCGGTAAACAGTGGAAAGAAAATCATCCACCAATCGTTGCTGTACACATCGATCGTCGGGTCATATTTCAGGGCAAAGACAATCGTAAAGACGAGCATGGATATTAGGTTTACCCAGATCTCGAAGACCGTCAATCCCAACCAACGGACTATTTCGTGCAACGTAAAGTACATTTTGTTTTTTGAGATTACGTCGAGTGGATCTTTGTGTATTAGACATGTACGTAATGCTGAGTCGTTCTGTTTTTATATTTCGTAGACAGCATTGTCAGTGGCCGGCTCTCTATGTGTTGGTCGATATTTTATAATACAAATAATAGTCGCATAGTTGTAGGGCCAAGGAAATACTTCTACAAATAATAGAATTATCCATGACGTTGGCACTGATTGCCAGGCTTTACTTATGTATTTAATGGGTATATGAATAATATTCTTCTGGCTTTTCATACTAATTGGGAAAGTTTTGGTCATCTCATAGGAAAAACACATGACGCCCATCACGAGTCTGTGACCCCCCCTTACCCCACGAGCGAGTGCTTAATAAATTTGTGATGTTTCAGGAGGATGTACATGCTAGCATTGCTTAACATCACTCTATGAATGTTTATTTTTTAACTATTAACAATAAGTTAAAAAATTAAAAGATGCCTCCTAATTCTGCCAAACAATACCCCTACCTGTTGTAGAAATTTCTCCTCACTCTGGAGAGCGTCTTTGGAGTAATAGTTTGATGAGCTTGAATAATTTTTCTTCTGAGCTCATTCAAACTATTGGCTCATTGATGATGTTGGTAAATGATTGCTTTAGTGTTCCCTCACAAAAAGACACCATTTAGCCATAAACCTGGCGATCTAGGGGGCCATATAGTGCTGCCACTTCTGCTAATAATACGATCAGGGAAAGGATTTGTCAGAAATTCTCGCATTCTCATCGTATTATGAGCAGGATAACCATTGTGCTGAAACCAAACCTCGTCAAAGTTGAGTGGGAGGTTTTAGACAGCAGGAATCACTTGGTTCTGCAATAGTTCTAAATATTTGTTGGCATTTAGGTTTCCATCAATGAAAAAAGATCCAATAATGAAATCACCCGAAATACCAGTCCAAACATTCAGCTTTTGAGGATACTGCGTTCGAGTAGCAACAGTTAGATGGTTATCTTTCTGAGCCCAATATCGCGTAGTGGATGGATTGTGACAACCATGAATGGTAACAGATGATGTCCTAAGAAATTTTCATTCTCCTTCGCATTTTCCATCATAGTTTCACAAAATTTCATTCGTCTGATATTGTCCTCAGGAAAAGTTTCTTGCGTAGTTCCCACTTTAAAGCAACGGAATTTATTGCGCTTCAAAATGTTCCTGACTGTTCGATCACTCGCACCAACTTCTTCAGAGATTTGTCTGCTGGAGCTGAGTTCAATGACTGTGACAAATGTACAGATTGATATTTGTGCCTAGCCTCTCTTTCAGGCTTCAATTGAGGTCGAGGGTCGCGAATTTTCAAGTGACATTGGAGACAAAACGCAATATTGTTTGATGCGATGGAACTGGCTAATAAATTTACAACTTCTTTTGAAGACTTGCCTCTCAAATACCAGTTGATAATTTGAACCCCCTCAGCGGTTGTAAAAACGGACATTCTGAAGCTGTTGTATGTCGTCAACGCTCTTAGATTCTCTCGCTAATTGTCATCCGATCTTCAGGAATGCCCGAACGACTCAACCAATCGTGTTAGGTAGTTATAGTTAATGCAATATCCCTATGAGAGGACATGTAATTTCCTACACAGTATACCCATTAAATATATAATAGAATTTAGCCTAACAAGTACAACATAACCTCAATATTATTATACGCACTCTAATATCCGATTTGGTATTTATATAAATCACGTTATCTGCTGTTTTTGATTTATTCAACCTCTGCCTCTTCTTCAAATTATGATTCGGGTGAAGAAATTTTCTGTTTCTATTCTTTCCCGTAATGGTTGGACTGCAGCTAACTTCGGCCATGTTTATCAAAAAAAATAATTCGAATCGCTTTTAAATTTCGGTAATTTACCGAAAAACTTCAATAATCCCACGAAATTACTAATTATAAGTTAACGGTTATCGAACATTTATTAAAAATTCTCAAGTGTTGACGATATTCTTAAAACTAGTCGTGAGATGGCGCCAAACCAATTTCCTTTTCTAGTTAATTTCAGAGTAATTGAATGTGTCCCGTTCCGTCAAATTGTGATGTTTTGAGGTTAAGTAATTTGTCAGAATTGCACAATTCTACCGGGTATTGCTGTTTAACTCCCGTTTTCAACCAATATGTCCTGGATATTAGATAATCCTTTGAGCTACATCCAACAATTCTGCGTGAACATCATAAAAGCCGGTAAAGTTCCGAAACACGTAGCTTTTATAATGGACGGTAATCGAAGGTTCGCTAGTAAAAATCATATTCAGAAAGCAGCAGGACACAAAAGCGGCTTCGAGAAGTTGGCGCAGGCTTTGCAATGGTGCTTCGAGTTGGGTATCAAGGAGGTGACCGTCTACGCGTTCAGCATTGAGAATTTCAAACGTAGCGAAGAGGAAGTTGACGCTCTAATGGAACTGGCCCGAGAGAAATATAGGAGTTTGTTGGAGGAACGCGAGAAGTTAAAGCGAGAAGGCATTTGTATCCGGGTAATTGGAAATTTGAGTTTGCTCCCAGAGGACATACGGAAAAACGTTGCCGAAGCGATGTTAATGACTAGAGATAATAATAAGTTATTTTTAAATGTAGCGTTTGCGTACACATCGAAAGATGAGATCTCAAATTCTATTAAAACAATCATTAGTGGGGTTCAAAACAATGAAATAACTATTAACGATATTAATGAAAAATTAATTTCCGATTGTTTATATACGAATTATTCTGCTGAACCTGAATTATTGATACGAACGTCGGGCGAAGTTAGATTTAGTGATTTTCTACTTTGGCAAATTGGAAATTCCAATGTTTATTTCACTAATATTTTATGGCCCGAATATAGTATATGGCATTTGCTGGGAGCCGTTTTTCAATACCAAAGACAATGTGAAAACTTGCAAATTTTAAAACGAAATGATGTAGAGCACAGTGACACCGTTAAAGATTTTCTTAAAAATGTAGATAATAAAAGGTGGGTTCAGTTAGAATTATATGCTAGAGCTTGAAAATGTGTTCGTTTTAACTTTTTTCTTTAAATTATATTTCTAGAAACGTGATCTTTTGGTTTTATTTCACATTTATATATTAAACATCTGAATCAGGATTGTCATTTAAACACATCATTTTATTCGACTTATAGAATAGATGATCATCTTTTGAATTGCATAGGACATTACAACTATTAACAGAAATATTTTCACATTTTACTAACACAAAAGCAAAAATTAACAGTTTCAATGTTGAGCAATGGGTTTTCAAATGAGAGAAAAAAACATTTCTTTCAAAAACCGAAAAAATGAAAAACGTCTGAACGAACGTCGAATGAAAAAAAAATTTAAAAATTTGGAAAAAAAATTTTAAACTCATTTTTTTGAAAAAAATTTCGAAAATTTTTTGAAAAAAAGATTTATTTGATAATTTCTTTTTTCATTCGGCGTTCGTTCAGACATTTTTCGTTTGGCGAAAAATCTACAAGATTAAATTTTTTTTAAAAAAGTTAAAAAAAATTTATTTTCGCTGACATTTCGCAGATTTTTCGTCGAATGAAAAATGTCTCGATGAACGCCGAATAAAAAGAAATAAAAAAAAAATTCCAAAAAAATTTCACAAAAATTAAAAAAAATTCTTTTCGTTTTTTTTGAAAATGTTTTTGAAAAAAAAATTTTTTTATAATATTTTTTCGGCGTTCGTTCAGACATTTTTCGGCGTTCGTTAAATGTTTTTGAAAAAAATTTTTATTTCATTCGGCATTTCAGATGTGTTTCATTCGGCGAAAAATGTTGTTTGAAAAAAGGGAATTTCCCATTTACCATAATTTGTAAAACATTGAATATGCATTCGGTCATTTGTGATCAGAGTGTCAATAAAACATCTTTGTGATATTTCTAATATAGAAAGTATGAAAAATAATAAATATCTTTTAGTAAATATATATTTTTTATAAATTTAGGGATTTGATTTACAATGACATCTGATTCCGATAGCCAAATTTATGCAGATGATTTATCATAAATAGCAACTGATGCAGAGTTTTCTGATCTTGATAGCAAAAGTGACGAGGAATTATTTCAACCAAGAACCAGAAGTTTGTCAATACCATGTAGCGACTCTGAAGATAGTGATGATGAAGTAATGGAGGGATGAATATTGGACGACAGATAGAGCAATTGAAACTCTAATTTTTGGTCAGGTTATGAGCAAGGACCGGCTCTGACAAATATGGTTTATAAGTTTATAAGCCACAGAGAGAATTGTTTTTAGATGAAAGTATGATACCATGGAGAGGTCTTCTATCTTTCAAAGTTTACAACACTGGAAAACTTACAAAATATGGAATACTTTTGAGAATGGTTTGTTTAGCTAAAACATGCTACATTTGTAATTTTCGCATATACTGAGGAGAAGGAAGTGGATTACAGCAAGCAATTTTAAAACTCCTGCAACCATTTGTAAACTTGTGGCATCACATATATGCGGACAACTATTATAATACTGTTGACACTTGTGAAATACTTCTACAACATGGATTTCGGGCATGTGGAACTATACTTTTTGTTTGAAAAATACCAAACTAAGAAAGGGGCAATCTATGTTTTGTCGTAAGCAAAATATGTTATTACAATGTTGGCAATCAAAAAGGCCCATCCGTATGATATCAACAATACATTTAGCTGAAATTGAGAAAAGTAATAATATTGATTGAATGACTAAAGAAAAAATTTGGAAACCAATATGCGTCGTTGAGTACAATAAATTTAGGAATCGTGCCGATCAATATTTGTCTTATTAAGTGTTGTGATGTTTTAAATTAATTCTACACTATTCAATGTGTTTAGAGTTAGACTTTAAATGCACATTCAAAAACGAACTACAAAAGTTTTTTATATAATGTAGTGGAAGACATAAATTGGTTAAAATTTTTACAGGCGATAAAAAATTAAAACCATAAAGACAGTGCCGTGTTTGTGCTGCAAGAAAAAAAGTTTAACTTGGTTTATGTGCCAATTTTGCGATGTGCCACTTCATAAGCCAAACAGTTTTTTCACTTCACAAGAATATTAGTCATTTTTTTACATGATATATATATATATATATATATATATATTTTTATGTATTGCTCTATAAATGTAAATTTATCAATATAATTTTACTTTTTCAAAATATGCAGATAGATTTAGATACTTTGGTGGTAATTTGGAACTTTTCAAACCTATTACCCAGGACTACAGAAACATAGAATTGTGATTAAGAGCGTTTTGGAAAGAAGAAACTATTTCCTATCGATCGCTTTTTGAATGGGTCTCCTATCTTTAGAAATACCCAAAAAATGCTTGTTTTAAGGAGATGACCCAAAAACACATGATAACCTGGGAACAAAAATTATGTTAGTCCGCCACACAACATAGTTGCTTCTGTTAGACTATCTGCTCAAAATGTGTTAGACTATCTGCTCAAAACATCAATATTTGTTGTTGACAAATGAAGCAAGTGAAACTACACCTATGTTTTGATTTATAAAGTTCACGTTAGAAAAGCTGCTTTCACACAGATACGTGCTTCCCAGTATTGAGTCCATTGTAAGGCCTAAGTTTCGCAAATTGGGGTAGCGTTCTCCTGAGAGTAACTTAAAAAAGTCCAATCCTATTTCGGTTCTTCCCTGGTAAAAAGTATCTGACTGCAAATCACACAATTCCAGTAGGTCTGCTCTGCTTATGTTCTCAACTGAAATAGTAAGTGGCTGAGTAAGAAATGAAATTTCTCCTTCAATTTTCTTAAAGTCCTTAAATCGGTTTTCGAATTGTTCTGCAATTGTGTCAATGTATTTTATATAAGTTAAATATGAAACTTTCTCAAAATCCGTCATTTCTTCAAAGTGCTCTTTACAGCTTGGAAAAAATGAAAAATCATGTTTTTCTAGTGAGGACTTGAAAAGCTTAATTATATCTTTAAATCCTTTTATGCGACCGTATAAACTGGTAATCTGCTGCTTTCCTTGTAGTTTCAAATTTAATTCATGAAGGTAAGATGTTAGGCTTGTTAAAAATGTTAGGTCTGATAAAACTTAATAATCATGTATAATTTGATTTTCCAGTTCTGTAGTGGCTGACATCACTTCATTTTTAAGGAAAATGGGAATCTCCTTGTGTAGAGCGAAAAAACGTTGCAAACAGTTTCCGGCTCTTGACCAAGGAATATCAGTGTGAAGTAACAAGTTCCCATACGTAGCATCTACTTTGGTCGGATTATTAGTTATTTATCACTTTATTAGTTATCTAACAACCACTTTCATGATATTCATTTGACGTAAGGACTTTCCACATAGGGCCTTTTGGTGAACAATGCTTGTTTTGTTTTAAGTCTCCTGCAAATCCAATTTTAGTTCCTATCATAGTTCTGACCCATCAGTAAGATTTATCGAATCACCCATAATCTAATATCACCTTATTTACAGCTTCAAAAATATCTGTACCCTTGGTTATCATGGAGAGCATTAAGATGAAGCATCTCCTCTGCTACACTGAAGTCCTCTTGAATGGTTCGAAGAAAAATTACAAGTTGGCTGATGTCGGATAGGTCAGTGCTTTCGTCCAGGCAGAATGAAAAATATTAACATTTTTCAATTATGTCATGCAATTTTTTGGATACATATTTATGTGGTCTACACGTCAGACAATTGTTTGACGCGACACTGAGACTTTTTCGAATCTTTTGACAATTTTTGTTTCATTGAATTGTTTTGCAATTCTGATTGTACAATTTTTAATGCTGCTGAAACTTTTTCTCGTGTAACGTAGTGTAATGTCGCTTCAAATTACATTCTTTAGGAACTGTTAGTACTTGTATACAAATAATGCACTGAGGTTTATTGTTGTGGTATTACTGATTCCCAACGATCATTATAAAGTCGGTGTTCGTTCGTCATTTTTCTTTTCTGCGAAGACATATTTCACCTAAAAAACCTAACTTGAGCTGCTGCATACCGCACACCAGAACAAAATTAGTATAATTATAAACAAATAAATAGTTGACTGTGACAATAAATAATATGTTTATTGTTACGTTATTATTGTAAATTCCTGTCTATGAGTCCCTATTCCACACTATTAACCATTAACGTATGCCCGTCCCGCCTGACTCAACGTTCTTATATGCGCACGTATGGCCACTCGAATGTTCGAGAGCGGCCCAGCGAGATTTTCAATGTTTCAGTTAACTCTGGTAACTTCGACAGTGGCGTCACAGCCTACGTATGTGTTATTTTTTTTCATCGTTAGTGTAGGAATGACTCGCTTGTGTATATTTTCGTTTTTAGGCACCTTTCTATATATTATAATATAAAATATAGAAATATGCCTAAACATATTTATCTCCTATGGCATAATATAAAAAATTATATTATGCCGTAGCGGGCCGCATACGACCCGCGGGCTTCATGTTGGACAACCCTGATCTGAATAATAGCATAAAATCCATAGCTTTATTGCTTAAAACAATATTTGTTTTTCAAATGGGAACATATCTTTGTTTTTAACATTCGAGAATAGCTTTAAATTCTAAATACGGAAAATTGTGCAAATTTCAAATCGAACAAAAACAAACAAGGGAAATATCGTCACTTTGTCTTGGTGTAATTTTTGGATGGGGCGTAGTTTTAATTTATCGTATAATACCTTTCTGTGAAAAAATGTTTTAGTTTATAATAATTTTGTAGAAAAGGAATAATTAATATAACATGTAGGAAATATTTCATAACAAAAATGTTTTTTAATTTTAAATTACCTCCAAGCGTTGTGGGTTTTGGAACCTTTGATTTTGTAACAGTTAAACAATTGTCACCAACGCACCAAAACTCTAAAATATCATTTCGACACGCGTTTCACTAACCAAGTTAACATCATTAGGAGCGGTGAAAGCCTAATGCTAACCGACTTACGATGCTATTTATAGTAAAAAATGGCGGAGGCTAATTGCTTCGGCATAGCCAATGAGGAGACAATTAAGCGTTTCTTTACCTTACGTCCCCTTAGGCAATTCCTTCCCCTTACGACGTTTCTTGCCTCCATTTCTACTCTAAGGATAGACTCTAATCTGCCCTTTACAAATTGCCTTCCGGTCCAACGTTTCCTTAACTCTACCTTACCTAGTCTATTAACCTATAGAGAGGGCTAAAATATATTAACCATACGTCTTTATTAAGCTTATTCCTACATTTCATAAAACAATTTATTTATTTTTGTGTAGGACTGTATTCTAAGTGAGCCATGTGTTCCTTGAATCCAGTTTATAGCAACCTTCCATCACAATTATTACAATTTACTTTCTAACCTAGACTTTTCTGTTTTTGTTGTTCTTATTTTGTTTCCATTTGAAAAACAAAAGCCTAAAGGTGGTGGATTTTATGTTTATAGATGTGTTTCTGCATTGTATACATATCTCCAGATTTAAAACTCGTATGTTGAAAGTACTGAAAATTTTGAGGGTGTAACATTATCAGTACAACAGAGAGGAAAGAAAGATAAAAATACACTAAGGCTTGACAGCGTAATACAAGCATAGCGTTTCATATATTGTGATTAATGAGTAGAAAAACCGTCAATTTAATTTTTGCTTGTCTGACAAAGTTTATTTCTCTTAACTTCGATCGTAGGTAGTTTATTATGAAAATAAATGAAGCCCTTCATGTTCATGCACTTCTCTCTGTATTGACTACTTCTATAATTTTTAACTAATATCCACTAAAATAAACCTAAATAAATAA
Organism: Coptodactyla brooksi; assembly: GCA_033557675.1. Classification (NCBI taxonomy): domain Eukaryota; kingdom Metazoa; phylum Arthropoda; class Insecta; order Coleoptera; family Scarabaeidae; genus Coptodactyla; species Coptodactyla brooksi. The sequence goes on from JAWQRM010000345.1 coordinate 13,807, forward strand.
AATATTTTGTATGTTTGATGTACTCAGTATTTGGGGTTCTTGAAAATCTCTTATTATTGATTACTCATTCTGGGTATATTGTACCCTATCTATCATCCATATATGTGCTTCTTTACCGTAATACCATAATTATAGATTCAACTAAAGAACTACCCACTAAATAGTTTTATATTTCTAGCATAAGCTAAATGTACTTACAATGCAAGGCATTTTGAGTAGATTCCTAGAATAAACTGCAGACATTTGCATATACAGGAACCTAGTTGCCAAGTATACTTGTTACACTGTTAGATATTCCAGGAAATGGCCCATTGTTTAGTTATAGCGTGCTCCAGGAATATTTAGGGCACTACAAAAATATGTTTACTGTATGTGAAATGAACATTTTTGGAGCATTCGTTTGTAAATACTCTACATCTTCCTGGAATATGGATTTTTGCCGTGGTTTGTATTATATTATCGCACCCCAGTTCAATAGGCTGCAACATAAACAACTTGCTAAATATATTTATTTGCAAAAATTTTATTACATATGCACTTACAGTTTTCATGTAGTAAAGGTGTAATAATACAAATTTTGCAGGTAAGTAACTTTGTTAATTTTATTTTTAAATGTATGACTTATATCGATATCGCTCCTGATGATGCTAACTTGGTTAGCGAAACGTGTGTCGAGCAGTTATTCTCCAGTTTTGGTGAAGTGGTGACAGTTATTTAACTGTATTTCTATACGTACTCCTAGAAGTTCTTATAAGTTTTAGTTGTTAATATCATTACTAGTACATACAGTATGAGGATAAAATCTCGTAGCATAGGACTTTTAAACCGCGCCCGCAATACGTGTTAAAGTGGGACGTATAGTGGGGGTTATAACGAATACGTGTTACGCAGTATCCCCACTTCATCATATTGCCAACGTGATGGCATTACGGGAGTTACGAGCATTATTCAGTTGTTTGGCACACAGAGCACATCTATTTATAGTGAACATTATTAAAAGAAACGGGTGTGTCCACTGCTGAAGAAAAATTACAACTTATGAAGTGGTATTACGGTGGCAAGCCTGCAAGCGATTGCTACGATTTATTCGTACAATCTTTTGCAGGAAGGCTCGCTCGCGCTAGATAAACTATGATCAGACTTATTCAGCAGTTTGAGAAAAGTTATGTCTAAAGGAGTGTACCAAATGTTACTTAAGAGAGTGCTCACCTGGAACAGTCGAAGAGAAAGTAAAAAGGGACGAAATGATTTGTGCTGCTGTGGAAGCAGACGACACAAAATCAACCAAACTTATTAGCGGGGAATTGGGAGTGGACAGTAAAACTGTAGAGTGTTTTGCACAAGCAAAACAGTTTGTGCAAAAGACTGCACAGTTTTACAAGCTATGAAGTCGATAAAGTCAAGAGATTTTTCCCGAGGATAATATTCGAAGGATGGAGTTTTGTGAGCGAGTAATGGAAAAGGTAAATGAGGATGAAAATTGTATTCAAAATGTAGTTTTCACTGATGAATCTACTTTTCCATTACATGGAAAACACATTCCTGCTGTTGTTTGTTATTGGTCTCGGGAAAATTTGCATAAAAGTTTCCCTGTTCGTACTCAATGTGCGCAAGAACTGAACGTTTGGACTGGAATTCTTGGTGACTATTTAATAGGCCCTTTTTTATTGATGGGATTTTCACTTCTCGGAAATACATAGAATTGTTAGATATGCAAATACTTCCTGCTATCCGCGAAATTCCGGACAAATGCGGCTATAGTTAAAGAATTTTTAACAAACTCATTTCCTAATCGCATTATTAGTGGGAAAGGGGATATTAAATGGCCAGCGAGATCTCCAGGTTTGTCCCCAAGCGACGTTTGTTTTTGTGGAGCTTCTGGAAACAGGCCGTGTACGGCCACGAGCGAGCAGAAAATTTGGATGCCCTGAGAGCTAAAATAATAGAAACTGCTAGCCTTCTCACACCTGAAACGCTTTCTAATGTTAGAAGGAATTACTATGAGAGATTAGGTTACTGTTTGGCATCTCAGGGCGGCCTGTTTGAGCCGCTGTTGTATTTTTTTAAAATTTAGTATTCTTTTTTATGTTCAAGTGGGGTTTTAAGAATTTATTTTATTTTAGAATATTTTTTTATTTTCCTTTTAGAAGAATAGATTTATGTTTCTTTTGTGCAATCAACATTTAATGCTAATAACATTTAAAAGGAGTTATTTCTAAGATCTCCGTTTTACGTAAGTAAAAGAGCACTGGTTAGGACGATACACTACCATCGACATGCCAAACGCGACTGCCGCTAACCGTTCAACAAAGCAGAGGTTTCCTCCCACCGCGCATTGCAGGCGTGGCTTAAAAGTTCTATGGTACGAAATTTTATCCTCATACTGTATATTATGTGACTATTATTACAATGTTTATTACTGTTTCTGGTTAATAATACCATTATGTTACTATATTATAGTAATGTTCATTCAAATAAACGTATTGTTTAAAATCTCTTTAATAGTTTTAACCCGCGAATAAATCCTGATGAAAAGTGTGCAACCCATGAAGTATATACGCAAAATTGTACTCGTAAAGAATATAATTTGAAAACAGTGGGTGCAATTAGACTATTAAGGGAGATTTTGACTTAAGGGCATATGTTTTTGCTATTGTTGGTTATCTCTAGATGATGTAATATATACCAGATAATGTTGCTCGTTTACGTGCTCTATTGCATTTGTGCATTTATCGTCTTTATTTAGTTAGCTCTTATGAAGACATTTTTATCAGTAGACTTTATTATTAGAGTTGTGAATTTGGAACCTTTAGCTAAGTAAATAATGCTCAAAAAATCTCTGCTTAGCGCATGTGCGGCTAAGCAAATAAGAATCATCAGGGGCGATGGTAAAGATCTCTCCAGATGATCACAACTTGGTTTGTGAAACGTACGTCAAGGGGGTGTTTTTGGAATTTTGGTGTAAAAATTGTTTGACTTTGTAGACTTTATTGTAGTGTTCTGTAATCCCCCAATGACTTCTTTTGTGCATAATGTTGTGTTCATTAATTTACGCACTGGACTTATCAGTGTCCTTACTTTTATAATATTCTTTACCTTTATGCCATCCCACATTTTTTTCTCACTTAAGTTGTCAATTAATCTTTCAACTTCTTTATCTTCAGTTTCTGGTAGAAATATCGAATATGTAGGCAAAACTATCGGCAGTATTTTCTTCTGTTATTTCCTGAAATGGTAAAAAGTACTGTATTCCCGACTTTCATTTGTTTTGTATCCTACCATCCCATTTATTACTTTCTCCTTTATGATTATCTTTGTTTCAGTTATGTTCCATTTCTTTATGCTGCCAAAATAAGCTATTCCTGTATTTCATTTCTCCTTTGTTAGCGAACCAAGTAATTTTTTTTGCTTCTTTCTCAAGTAACTCCAAACTGCAAAAGCCGCCATCGTGCAGGTCGCTCCTTAAGGATTCTATAAATTTTCAAGTAACTATGCGACCATTATAGTTAACATATTTCTTCATCACGACTTCTTACTTTTCTTTTCCGGGAGAAGATCATATGAAATAAATCGTTTAATCAAATGACATCCGCGATTGGACGAATTACGTCTCAGAACATAGGAGGCAAGGAATAATCTAGAAGTTCTATTATTGGGTATTGAACACTAGGGTTATAATATTGAGCATAATTTATGAACAAAATAAGAACAAAAAATAAAAATATTGAAAGTTTTATGAAAGCTGAATAATGAATTATTCACTAACGGTTATGTTTAGAATATATTTCTTCGGTTTTAAATAAACTCCTGAATTTATTCTTTAGATATAGTACTAATTGTGAGTATTTCATGCATTTCATGTATTTTCATGCCGGTGCCGGTGTTGCTATTACCAAAAGTGTCAGTAAATACGAACGCATTTACTGAAAGAGAATTGACGCGAAAAAGCTTTTTACGAATTGTCTTTTACACTGATTTACAGATTCAAGGGGGATTATTGGTTGTGGGCGCGCTTAGGGCACTGATGACATTCAGCCAGGATTAATAGAAATTGGACTAACAAAGTGCTCCAAATTGTATCAGCGGTAATATAAATCCCGTCCATGTGAAAAATCCATTTTGTAGCTCTACATCACCCATAGTGCAACGAATGATGCAAGAATCCGATTAAACAAAAAAAAAAATACGATGAGCTTTCTTGAAACTGTAATCCAGATAGTTCTTTGAAGTTTTATGAAAGGGCATCTCAATTACCATAAGGAACATAATAGCTTTGTTGTTTTGGAGGTTATCCATAAAGCTTCTTTTGGGAGCTCCCAAGGTAGAATATAATTGTAAAATTATAAATATACTTTTTATCAACACCCCAACCCAACCTTATGCAACCCAAATTTTGCAGGATTGTATAATTGGTAGTAGCTTTGTTTAACATCTTGATTCAGTAATGATTACTTTAATACATACAAACATTTGGATCTTAAAGTTTGTTTTTAACATTATTGCGTTTTATTGTTATTTGTTATTACACATGCTCTCCTGAATGTTTATATGTTTTGTAAGACGACACAAGGAAGTATGTAGCATAATGTTCGTAAAACGAAGAAAGGAAGAAAACACTCTTAATACCACCATAATGGTGAAAATCATGTTAATATTTTATCCTGTATTTATTTATATTATGTAATGGTTTTTATTGGCAAGAAGTATAAGAAATCTTACCTCAAGAATGTTGTAATCAATAGATTTATCGACAATTAAAAAATTAACAGGAACATAAAAGAGCGAAGAAACAAATTTAAGGAGTAAACAGTATGTTCTTAACTTAAACAAGGCTTGTTTTATATAGAATGTCGCAAAAAATGTGTCCACACTTTAATACTTAGTAATTTTCTTTTTATCACCATTTACCGAATGTGCTCTTAAATTAAGAGACGTGCTAATGACGTGATAACAGATAGAACAATTAGCATGTTACTAAACTGTGCCTGTTAAATTATAATAAACTATTTACAATAAATAATGATTATAGTGCCACCTTCGTACAATCATCTTTTACTTAACATTTTCTTAACATTAAAATTTCAATTCGTTTTTGATGCGGTTTCCACTTTTTGAGGTATAATTAAATCTGAACGTGATTTAGTTTGACGACCAAACATTAAGTTAGATGGATTTCGCTTTGTAGTTCTGTGAAGTTGGTAATATAAACGAGTATTGCCTGCTGGAATTTTTTTTCAAAACTTGATATTAGTCAACCATTTTCACATATGAAAGTAAAATCCGAATATAGTTCTTTAGTAACTCTAAACACACACAAGGGTTTCTAGAAATGTTTGCGATTAGGTACAGAAGAACCACTGTTCTTCGGATCAGTGAAAAATTTACTGTAGGTAAAGACAACAAAAATCTAAGTTTGGTGATTTACTGCAAAGTAGGCTGTTATATAAATACGACGTTGAGAAATCAATCAGTTTTTGGATTGAAAAGTGCGAAAATCAAAGCCGGGCTTTTTTGCATGTTGAAAATAAATAGTAAGTAATACAATATACTACAATAAAGTAAGATTAATTGCATGAAAATTTAGTGCATGAAAATTAAAAGCTTCCACTTGTAAATAAATCATCCACACTGTATAAGGGTTTATGTCTTAAATACCTTACACTTAGTCACACACACATTATTTTTCATTTTCACCGGTAACTTGTTCCAGATCTTAACACATGCGTAGTGCGCATTTTTGTGGTACGTAGTAAGTCTGTGTTTTGGTAGCATATATTCCTGATTATGTCTGGTGTCATACTTGTTTGGCATCATTATTGTGAGAAGTATTTCTTGTGTTTAAACACAAAACGCGCGCATTGAAACATATATAATGACGGGAGAGTTAATATTCCTTCTTCTGAGAATGCTTCTCTACACGAATCTTTGTAATTCAGTACTCTAATACTCTAATCGCCCTTTTTTGTAATCTGAAAACTTTTATAGCATAGCCCGACGTACCACAAACTATTATCAGGAATTTCAGATAGCTCAGAATATTACTAAAATAAAACATTTTTCCAATTTTTTTGTTGGTGTTATTTACCGGAAAAAACCAAAAATATTTTGGCATAACTTAAGCAACCGACTGCATTATGCTATTAATTTCAGCTTTAAGTTCAATTATAGATGAACCCGTTACAATCATACTGGTGTCATCAGCACAACTATCATTTTGCAGTTTAAATTCATAAGTAGGAGATCATTCAAACGGTAACGGTCCCAATAGACTGCTCTGAAGAACACCGAGACCAGTTCTTAAGTTATTGGATTTTAAGGGTAAACCCTGCATGTTACGTACAATTGTAGATTGCGATCTATCACTCAGGTACGATTCTATAATATATTTAGCTAGGATTTTTACCACGAAAACCATATCTCTCCAATTTTGCACAAATTACTCCCTTATCGATGCAATCAAATGCCTTGGATAAATCTAGGTTAATGCCACATGTATATTGTTTTTGTTTTAAAGCAGATAAAATGTCACAAGTATATTCAAATAATGTAATGCTGTATTCGTTCCATGGTACTTTATAAAACCATGCTGTCTAAGACTAAGCACGTTATACTTTCTGATGAACAAAAGGAATCTTTCGTAGATCAGTTTTTTTTTTAATTTTACTGAAGTTCGATAATAGGCTAATTCGATGATTGTTAATGATTTCCGTAGGATTTCCTTTTTTAATACTGGAGTTATAGTAAAAGGTTTTAGAGACGTTGGAAATATGCCTTGTTTTAGACAATTACTAAAGCTGTACATAACGGTGTGGCTATTGCAGTGATTCACTTTTTCAGTATGATTACTGGAACTTCGTCGTATCCATAAAATTGATTTCCAGTGTAATGGAATACTTGTAACATCTGGACCAACAGTAGATGTGTTTTTAGAGACCAACTCAACTGCTGCTGATGAAAAGAATGAATTCAAATTATTAGTGACCAGCCCCATACCTTGAATGTGACATTGCGATTCCTGTTTGTAGTTAATAGATTCCTTAATTGCATTCCAGAATACTTTGGATATATTAGACGCCTTTTGAATCTTTTGTTCTACAGTGTTGCTTTTGTGCTGCAGTAGTAACTGTTTATATTCTCTTTGTTTACTTTTATATTGTATAATAAGTTGAGGATATTTCTGCGATAGGTTCTGGAACAGAGTTAGATTATCTTTACATCTTTTAATGTTTTCGTTACGCATCGCTGAAGAACTCATTGAGCAATTATCGATGCACAAATTATCGATGCACTTTCTCGACTTACTGTAAATTCTGGTTGGAGTGTTTGTTAGGTGTATGACTCCAAACTCCTCCAATAAATGAAGAAAGCTTAGCGTATCATTGCTACTAGAATCCAATAAATCAATATTAAAATCGCCTAGAACGAAGAACACGTTAACAAGATCCTGAACACGTTAACAATTCAAATATATAGTATAATTTCTTAAAGAATACATCGATCAAATCTGACGGCGGTCTATACAAGTAAACCACAAAATAAGTATTTTTCGTAAGGTTAAATCTAATTGCTAATATATCTACGATACAATTAACACTAAAGTTTTCAATTTGGGTAACCGCAGATATTTGAAGATCGCTTACGCAGATGGCGGCAAGCTGAAGTCCATCAAATTTGAAGACATTTAGAAAGTTAATCCAGAAACGAGGGGATGCTGCATATGCTGTTATGCAGCTGAATCATAATATTATGCTAATATGCTGCTGATTCATTATATTATCATTATAAAGTTAGATACGTACGAAGTGGCATATATTAAGTAATGAGAGCAATTTTGGGCCGCAACAAAGGGACTGTCTACGACGTGAGAAAGGATGCAGATAACGAAGTGCAGCCGACTTCAGATAATCCTGCGGAGGAGGCGGGGGAAGGGCAACCCCACTCCATTCTTCGCCGGAAGGTGGCGTGAATTATGCACAGGGTCGGCTCCGGCGTCCCCGGAGTAGAACAGGGCGAACGGTGGGCTCCTTCCACTATTTAATTACTGCGTTTCATAATTGATGGGAGCGCTATGGTGCCGGATGGGCTGAATGACTTCCGGATCTCCCCCCTGGAAGGAAGGAACCCGGGCGAGCTCTCTATCAGCGCGCCCTTGGAAAATCTCTATCTACCGTGGATTAGCTAATATCCGCCCTGCGGTCTCTAAATGGAGATTGTGGCAACCGGGAGTAGTGCCCTGGCTGGCTGCTTCCAAAAATCCCGGGGACAGTTTTTCGCTAGAATTGGTCTATTTTCCAAGATTAGTCTGTTATCTTTTCGTGTTTAGTTCCGATGGGATGTGCGTATTTTTCAGGTTGATTAGCACAAGGAAAGAAATCTTCACAAAGTAAAAATTAGCTTCCTTCTATTGTAAAAGTTATATTGATATATAAAAAACAAAACGTTATAATCATTAAAGTAAAAGAAAATTAAGATTTTCATCTAACCCAATTACAAAATTTGAAGTCATCTTTTCCGATTAGAGTGATTTTTTGCCCATCAATACAGCTTCCGTGATCTAACCAATGGGTCAAGGTGTAATTGCAAATTTTAAGGCAAATTACTTGTATTACACTCTTAAAAAACTTGTTGAGAGCACCGATAGTGAAAAGTAGACACCCGTTAAAGAATTTTGGAAAAAATACAGCATAGTTAACTCCATAAATAACATAAAATTAGGTTCGGATGATATAAGCGCTGATTCGCTTAACGCTGAACATTACGCGCACGCATTAACAGCATTAAGCGGGGTATTCCAGTTCAAAACAAACCGTCCTGTTAATGAAAATAATAAAATACATTCGTTTCATTTGTCAATGTGGCTCACGGTTTATTTAAAAATACACGTTAGTAATATGGTTTCGCTTTTTGCATTAATTTCTACACCAGTATTTAAGTTTAGTGATATTCCTGCTCTTTTTATGTTACAGTTCAACAGTATATATTTGGTAGTGGTTTGGATATATTTTGCCAGCTTGACGAGCACTAGGTTTCTATTTTTAAGAGTGGTGTCATTTACGTTGTTGTGTCATTTTATTAATTTTACTTAAGACTTTTATGACCTCAAAATTTTGTTCTATACTTCCAGGTAGGTGGGAATTTTTGTATAGATGGTCTTCATATTTTGAGTCAAATTTGTTATCTTTATAAGATTTTTATGTGTTCGTTTTATCTGTCCTTGAATTTTCTGCTCGTTTGTGATATATTTCATATCACATGTACCACGCTTGATTTCATATATTCCGGATTGTTCCATTGTGTTGTTTTCTTTCCATCCATAATGCAATATTTATGTAAGGTCCTGTGTACGTGAAAGTGGTATATTGTATTTCATGGTTGATCGCTGTGTTGTCTTTTGTTTCTGTATTTCTCTTTTTCTTCTATACGTTTTCGTGTATTTTTGTTATTAATGTTGTCGGGTAACCGTTTTTGCTACGCATTGTGATATGATATTCATCTCTTGTTTATAGTCTTCCTCCTGTATCGGAATTGATTCCAATCTGTGGAGTAAGCTTCTAAATGTTGCTTCTTCGTGTTAATTTGTACCGAAGTACAGTGAATTATTTTGTCTGTTTGTGTCAGTTTTCGGTATATCTGGTATACTAGTTTGTTTTCGTTCTTGGTGGTGTTAAGGTCCAAATAATTTTTATTTTTGCTTTGCTCTATCTCATATGCAAACTGTATGTTCTTGTATTTTTTATTGATGTGGTTCAATATATCGTGTATTTGTATCGGGTATTCAGTGATGATTACTTGACCGCTGAGCAGGATTTGAAAAAACTCGCTTGGCGAGTATATGCGGTGGGGTACAGAAGTTCGGGTTGCGAACAGGTAAAACAAGAGGAAGATTTTCCAAAGAGCTGGAGGACCCCTGCATGGCTCAGTAGGTAAGAGCATTTGGCGTGAAACCAAAAGGTCGCAGGTTCAAATCCTGCTCGGCGGTCTATTTTCCTCTTAGCTAATTAAAGTAAATATTTACTTATAATTCATATATGGACGAAATGTCCTAGGATTAACATCAATTTAATATGAATAATCACCCTTGTACTCCTTTAC
>JAWQRM010000346.1:0-23884 GCA_033557675.1 Coptodactyla brooksi
GAGGAGGTCTTGAAAGTGAATAGAGTTTGGTTTTCGCTTCTAAAGAGAATAACGAAAAAGAAGTACCAGCCTGATCAAGAAAATACGATTAACCCTCTTGATCAATCAGGAACCATGGCAGATCAGAGCAACCCGATAGACCCTGAGACGTCAACTTCTACAAATAGACATATACGTCAAAGTAAAACATCATTCACCAACCGAACAGAGCATAGATATAATCTACGTAAAAACAATCACCACTGAAGATGTCTGCCACTTCTAACGACGACGCACGTGAGAACAAACGGAAACAGTGGCAATTGCGCCTCTGGGGGATGGGCTAACAGGCTGATGACGAAGCTACCAACCTTGGTGGTGTTCATTTTAGACAGCTTATGGTTTCTTATGATTGGTAATAACTATTATGGTGTTTTCTAATGTATTCACTTCAGGAGAAAATGCTCTTGTATTAATTTTTAATTAGCATAATGTAACTTACTTTATGATGTGATTATCCCAAACAGCGACGGGCATTTATTATAAAAAATTGCCAGTACATTCCATAAGAAGAACTTAATTATAAGCATTACGGACCGAACTGGATCATCGATCCATTTTACCACGGGACGAGAATACCAATTATCCGAAGAATTCCATAACCTGGCTGTGCCCACTAAAATTTTATAAGGCCCATTTCGTCTTGCGCTGAATTTATTGGTCGTCTCGGGGCCACAATGGAGAGGTTCCTTAAACAAATAGCCCCTGGTTAATAAACCCCCATTCAGAAAAGCTCGGTCGGTCGCTTCTTTAGAATCCACGCATCACCTCGAGCCAATACCTGACGTATTACCAACTACAAAGAACTCCTTGTTACATAATCACTAGGAAACTGTGCTATTTCAACGTATTACCGGCGGAGTGTTCGGTTAGGAACGCATGGCGTCTGTTTCTGACATGGTGGGAAACGCACCAAGTTCGGAATGTTGCGGGTGCAGACGATTGGGTAAAGTTTCCGCTCCATTTGATCTGGGTATGAACGCAGACGTGGTCGGAGGGATTTGCTTGTGGCGGTTAGTTTCCACGTTCTAACTATCAGGGTTTACCAGGGAACTTACGAAATATAGCTGAAATCTAATATTAATAGGAGAAATTATATTTGTATTCTAGCTATTGTGAGGGGTTAATAACAACGGCTTATTTATGGACAATAAATAATTGTTATCCTCTCGTTTTCTTTTGTTGTTATCGCAACAAAAAATGTGTTGAAACCGAAAGTCAACATATGGGGAGAGGAATTTAAAATAATGAATTCCCCCGAGAGGTGGATGTCAGCAAATGTCACGTGTCCCCTCTGCATGACACGTGTTTTGGGGTGCAGACGTACCCTTGTTTTCAGGAATGTGGAATTGCACTGCAGACGAAACATCCGAAATTAATTTTTGGGCTACAGAACGAAGTAAATGAACTGCAGGATTCACGTTTTGGGTGGTATATAGTTTAGTGAATTCCTGCAATGTTTCAATATATAGACTACCAACGACACATTAATACAAATCACACTAAAGTACCATTCCCGACATCTGACTATCGACCATAGATACCCCGACATTTTGCCGAATTACTCGGCAGACCAGTGAAAAGGTGTCAATGCCAGCGATGTCATCCATAATGCAGCAGGGGGCGCCATCGGTGTCTTCACCGCAAACTTTGTCTTCGAACCGTATTTCTCGGGGAAGATCGACCGATCCCCCTTCCCGTTTCGTCCCGAAGCCGCAATGCATTAGCACATCGTCGGACCGAATGCTGGAATTGTTTTAATCGGGTCTAGGTGTCGGGACCCGCATCTCCCCAATCATTAATTCACCGGGACTCCTGAGACCTGGTGTTTCTCATTCTCAATCCGTTTAATATTTATCAGACCGCTACTTTGGACCGCTTCCTTCAAGACCGACATAAAGCGACATCTGTTAGTAGCTTAGGTCGTCTTTGCTTATTAGTTCGAAAGGATGAAATACCCACAAAGGCATTTACACTACAGAATTAATCCTGATGCAGTTACTCGGGTTTGCTGGTATAACTTTTAGTTCTGTTAAATTTTCTAGTTATTGTAATGTTCTGCAGGAGGAAATTTGTTCCACATATGTTTCTGAATAATAATTTCCATCTGAAGTACCTACTTCTATTTGCTTTCGCAAAATTTAATATTACGACAGTTGGATTTACAGAAATGATACGTTAATGCTAATTGTTAAATACAATGAATTAAGTAAAGTAAGTTGTCTTTGAAATTATAGAAGGTGTGAAATATATCATGTAAATTTCAATTACTTTATTTAAATATCTCCCAAAACGTTTGACTTTGATATTGATACGTGTTTAAAGAATGATTGAAGGAATTCTTATTATAAACTTGTGTAACGGGATATAATAGGAATATAATCTACGACAGCTATTTATAAAATTTACTAGCAAAAGCTATCAACACAATTATTTTCTATTGAAAGTTTAAATAAATAATTCCTTCCAAATATTAACAAAATATGTACTCAAATAATTTGGGTTAAACCTATCTGGACTGTCCATCTACCTGTTTTCAGTTTTATTGGTTAAAGGATCAGTTCTATTGCTCCAAAAAGGTCTCCCTATTGTTATGACCGAATGGACTACCTAGGCTGCGAGGTGGTTTATGGTGGGTCGCTCAAGTAGTTTAAAGGACAATTTATTTTCTTTTGTGTTATTTACAAACTTTTAAATTGAATTTTCCTAAAATTTAAAAATAATCTTCTCTGTTATAGAATCTATAGAGACTTCCATCTTATTAATTTCCATAAAGATTTCTTCAAATCTTCAAGATTTTACAGATTTTCGATAAGAAATCTTGGGTTAAACAAGTTTTTTTGGAACGAAGTTTTTTTGGAACGAAGCAAGGAAACAAACAGTTAAACAATCTTAAACAAGTTCCTTGTCAAATAAGGTGTCCTCTGGTGTTCTTGAAATGTACATCATTTCTTATTGAAATATTGAGTCCACATTTAACATTTAGAAGGATTAGAAGCCTAAAAATAACTTAGAAATAAGAAGGTATCGAGAACTAGCCTTAAGGTAAGAAATAAAACCTCATTCTTCTTTTTACCAAGCTTTCGAATAATATTTATTCTTCTTCAGGGCTCAAGCTACAAATGTACATGAAACAACTGTTTAATACAGAACAATATGAAATTTAATTTGAATATCTTACAATAGAGGTCAACCTAACCTTGAAGAACACGACTCGAAAAGAAAAAGAAACAATGTTGGCTGACTAACAGCACCTGAAAGACCTAATGTAATAACAAAAAACAGTATAATACAAAACATATTAGAATTGGAGTTAAAAGTTTAAGTTAAAAATATAAAAGCACATTCCAGAAACGACAAACGTGATTGATTACAGCGCCACCAACCGTGAAGCCGTTAACTAAAATTTGAAATGTAATGGTAGAAAAATGGTTACACGGTTGTGCAAAAGTAGAGCTACAAAGACCTAAGTGGAAAATTACCCAAAGGTGTGAAAAAATCAAAGTTCCTGAAGGGAACATGACATAATAAGGGCAAAAATTCAAATAATTACAGGGAAGAACAGGAACGTAAAAGGAGGAACATAACATAGCCAAAGAACACCTAAAATTAGAATTTTTCAGTTAATAATACAGATTATCAACGACAACTGGCTGAGAGTAATGGAACACACTTCCATAGATAAAGACAAATTTAATAACATCATTCTTTTTCTTTTTGAATCTTCATGTCTTGTGTTCGATGATAAATATTATAGCCAAAATTTTGGCACCCCTATGGGTAGCTCCTTGAGCCCTATCATTGCTATGATAGTCATGGATCATGTGTTGGACTTGGTCATTCCTTAAGTTTCAGTTCCCATTTCTGTTTAAATATGTTGATCATTTGATTTGAGCTCTTCCTGAGGATTCACTAGAGGACATCTTACATAAATTTAATAGTATCAACCCCCATTTACAGGTTACTATGGAGTCGGAAAGCAACAGATCTGTTCCATTTCTCGACACAAAAATAATCAGGAATCATGACCAGTCTATAAGCCTTAATTGGTTATACCAAACCTACTTATACTGGTAGATATATTAATTATTATTCTTACCACCCTATGAACCAAAAAATCAATACGCTCCTGGTAATGAAAAATAGGGCTTTCACTATCTCTGTCTAAAGAACAGGCTATCCCAAATTTCTAGTAAACAGATTACTATTTAATACCTCAGCTAACCAAAACCGTTTAGGTTCCCAGAATGTTTCCCTTATTCAACCCCCTCAGGATACTGAGGGTTCCTCTACCGTGAAATATTGACACTTCTCTACTATGAGTGTTGTCAGTCCTTTCTGTAGACTGTTCTCAAAAACAAAAGACTGGGTCCCCATAGGTTTACAATCTAATGTTATACATAAGATCCCTTGCCTCGCTTATAATAGATGTTGTATGGGAACCACATCTGAATATTTAGATAACAGACTTAGTCAACACAGACAAGATTGTGTTGCTTTCAGGTCTGATAGCTCAGCCCTTGCCCTCCATCATGTGGAGACTGGACACAAGTTCGATTTGGGAAGAAACTTCCATTTTAGATAGAGACATTGTTTACAAGAAGATGTTGTTCCTCGAAATGTATCACATCAAGTCAGAAGTAGATTCCGTAAATTTTAGGACTGATTGTCAAGGCCTTAGTGTAATTTACCAATACTTCTTTGAGTGGAGGGAAGATACTCATCACACTAGGGTTGAGTCTCAAGATTCTCTTACATTCTGAGCCCGTCTTTCTGTTGCAAAATTCTAATTTTAGAGGTTCTTTGGCTCTGTTATGTTCCTGTTATTACATCCCTGTTCTTCCCCGTAATTATTTGGCCTTTTGCTCTTATTATGTCATGTCGTTTCTGGAATGTGCTTTTATATTTTTGACTTAAACTTTTAGCTCCAATTTTAATATGTTTTGTAAGTATTATACTGGTTTTTGCTCTTATACTACCAAGTCCTCCTTCAGGTGCTGTTGGTCAGCAAGAATTGTTTCTTTTTCAAGGTTTTTTAAGGTCGAGTTGACCTCTATTGTAAGATATTTAAATTAAATTTTATATTGTTCTGCATTAAACAGTTGTTTCATGTACATTTGTAGCTTGAACCCTGAAGAGTAAGAAATATTATTCGAAAGCTTGGTAAAAAAGAAGAAGGAGGTTTTATTTCTTTCCTTAAGGCTGGTCCTTGATACTTTATTATCTTTAAGTACCTAACTGACTTAAGTACCTAACCCAAAAATAATACACTTACATCCAGATGTCCCCACAACAGATCCAGATGACAAATACAGACCAGCAGAGGCTTTGGTAGCACTCAAAATTGTAAGTCACATATCTGACACACTAAGAGACACCTTCGTGATCCTACGTATAATAAACTAACACCTAGAATTAAGTCAAGACCATAAGAAAATAACCTTAATCAAACAATACCAACATAACTTTAACTGTATATAAAAAGAATCCACAAAATCGCATGTGGCACCCAACCTAGATAACAAACAAACTACTTCTTAACATAAATATTGTTATTATAGAGCTCTAAATATTATAAACTTAGCGGTTTGCGGATACATAATGAAATAAATTATTTAGACAATACCAACAGACAACCTAATTCATTATGCTCCAGTACATCCCAAACAACATAAAGAAGCAACATTTAGGAGCTTACTCCATAGATCAGAATCAATTACGACGCACAAAGAAGACTATCAATAAGAAATAACACAAACAGCTAGCAAAAACGGTAAACCAACAGCTTTAATAACAAAATTATACAAAAACATAAAAAAGAAAAAGAGAAATATAGAAGCAAAAGATAACACAGAAACCGAACATGAAATACAATGGACCACCTTCACGTATAGTGGAGCTCACATCCAAGGCATAAGGAAATTATTCAAAAATCAAATGTAGTACTTGTGGTATAAAATATATTGGACAAACTGGCAAAACAAACTTGACTTTAATTACGCTGACCATCTACACAGGAATTCCCACCTACCTGGAAGTATAGAGGAAAACTTCCGGGTCATAAAAGTCGTCAGCAAAGTTAATAAAATGAATAGATTTTTTGTAGATTTCTTGTATTACAATTGTTTTTTAATCATTATTCAGTAGTTTTGGGCTAAAGTAACAAGTAAATGGACAGCATGACCAGAGATTACGACCTTTTGGATGAAGCTTTGGAACTATCTGATAATACAATATTGAAAGAATGAAACAAATTTCACTACTTTGAAACAAATACACAAAAGCATACGTGACATGTATTCAACAGCTTAATATTAATGATAATCAAAAGTTGGGCATTGGATCACGATATGAATCAATATGGAGACTGTTTCGGTCGAAGAATCGTTCAGCTGAACAGCACCTGTCGTCCCTAATTACCTTTTAACAACTCTCCACGTACACACACTGACACACACACACAACCAGAACGAGACGCAGTTGTTTTCTTTACTCGTTAACCCAGGGGCAGCGTTAAATGGCGGTCGATTGTGTCGCCATCGCGCGGCGCACGGCGAAAACGCTGTTTACCTGTGAAATTATCCGCCGTAATTGACGGGTATCTTAATTAATATGTGCGTGTTCCGTCGCGGAACCGTTCCGGGAAGCTGTACGCCATCCCAGGGGCGTATGTAGACAGTGATTGGCACTTTCGATTTTGCCAGAATTTTGCGCAATACTCCGGACAGGTGCACGCGACCGTATTGAGAAACAAACGTGTATCGACGTTTATGTAATAACGAAATAATGATAGGGGATACGTTTTTGGTTAATTAAAGTACACGATTCGACGTTGCTTGCGGGTATAAGTACTTACTTTCGCCCGCTTTGGTAATGTACTTTTACTGCCATTAAAGTTTTTGGCTAACGGCCAAAGCGACTTATATGGCGCTAACATAACAACTGTTGTGTTAATCTGGAACTTAAAAAACTTTCTTTAATCTTTTTTACATTTGGTTACCATCACTGGTTACCATTTCATAAAAAAAAAATAATTCACCAAAACTGATTGACCGTTCTATATTATACTGAAGGGTAGTGGCCGGGTATCATTTCCTGCTGTGAGCTACGTGTCTTTCGAAAGCATTCAGTGCATATTTGTGTCTAAAACTACATTTACGCCTACTTTATCTTGTTTCTTTGTTATACTGTTTTACCTGCAGCTTGAAAACATTTTCGTTAGTTGTTTCGCCCACGCTTTCATAAATTTCTGCTTATCAGTATTATAGTTTTAAGTTATTCGGTTCTAAATAAAATAAATTCCTGCCTTTCCTATTTATTTTTTCTTTAATACTTTAAAATATTTTGTTCGGTTCTGTGCAATTGTTTTCATTTTCTATCTTATGAAACATGGAGAATCAAAAACAGCATTTTCGGCATATTTCGCTTTTTTATTACAAAAAAGATGAAAATTTCATTAAAGTGAAAAAAGAATTAGTCGATGTGTACGGAGATGTATTGACAGAATGCCAGTATCAAAAGTAGTACTTGCAAAATTTTTTGCAAGTTTAAAAATTTCTGGGAGAACACCGCGATCAATTCTAAAGTGTACTGTCATCAACTGGACAAACTGCATGATTTTTTGCACACTGGTTTGCAAAATCTTTTGCAAAACTTTGCAAAATATTTTGCTAGTTTGCAAAATTTTTGGGAGCTCTTTTCAAAATTTTTGGAACAATACCACGATCAATTCTAAAGTGTACTGTCATCAACTGGACAAACTGCATGATTCACTCAAACAGAAAAGGCCATAATTGATCAATATATGTTCCACCAAGATAATACGAGACCAATTTAATAACTCGCCAAAAGCTTTTACAACTTGAATGGGATGTACTGCCACACTTGTCATATTCGTCAGATCTGGCACCTGAATCCGTCAAAAATAATTTCGGTTAGTTTTTTCGGTTTTAGCCAACAATGATCAGAAGTTTTATGGGCGTGGAATCATGCTACTGCCAGAACGATGGCAGGAGGTGTTGGACCAAAATGGTGAATATGTACTTACATAAAATATTTATACTCTCTAAGAAAAGTGCCTTTCATTTTCACCAAAGAAAAAAGAAATTATTTTCTAAACAACCTAATATTAATAATATAAATAAAGAACATATACTTTTAAAACATGCAAGAGAATATCATATCAAATAAATCCGTAAGTATAGCATCAACTGGTTCATTTACTTGGCACAGTTCATATTTGGTGATTGCTAAATGTTTATAATTAAACAATAAAATCAATGCAACAATGTTTACAAGAAACGTTATACCAAATGTGATAAAATGAATCTTTCCAGAGCAAAGAAGATACAAATATGTACTAATATCTATTTCCAGAGTGACTATCATACTTAAAATCAATAGTGCATGAAATTTAAGGACCACATCGGAAACGCAGCTTTTAGCACCGATGAGTTCTGTGGAAATCCATATCCCCCGAGTTTAATTAAGGGCAAAACTACCAATTTAACATGCCGTTAAGTTTTACGTTCGTTTATAGTTAGCCGGCCAGTGATGATAATAGTGATACATTGCCCAGGGCAATGTACCGAATGATAGTCAGTAGCCGGTTCGTCCTAAACAGTGGCAAATGTTCATAAAATGCCCCTCCCTTTAATGAATTGAACGAAATATATTTCCGGGCCATAAAATGGTCTGCGATAAATTTTGAACTAAGGGAAAGGACCCTAGGGCGCGTCCCTCATCTTGATGACGTGGCAATCTAACCAATTATATCGCCTGTCCATCATTGCAAATTGGATGACACGTTTCCTGTGCAGTGAACTCGATGCATTCTAGCAATTTTCACCTTTTCCCATCTGCTACAGGAAACATAATATTTATCACTAATAATAGGTTGATACTCTCTATAAAAATCTACAACTCAAGATGAAACTTTAGAATTCTTTATTGCAATACAGTATTGCACTGATTCGAGTGAATTCATTCCAGTACGCAGTTCCTTTAGGATAATAAATGACGCATATTTGAAATTGCCTTTAAAAGCAAATTAAGTGCCTGTCATGTTCTACACGGTTGGATCCGGCGCGAGTAGATTGATTTTTATCGAACACGTTGATCGAATGTGAAAATGCGAGGAATTCCTGTATTCGCTCGTTACCCGGATTGTTTTGCAATTCATAATCTGTTCCTAGCGGATCGAGAAGGAAACATAAATCATCAAATGCAGGGCCCTTATAAGCGGTTCCAGATGTAAACGTCCTGTTCATTCAAATTTATGTCGACCACGATTTCTTAAGTGGCTGCAGTCCTTTTTTCACGGAAAACACGTTGAAATGTTCACTGGTATTTGCTGCTGCGCTTAACTCTGCTGTTCTCCTTAGTTTTACTATACACTTGGTGGTCCTTGGGGTCATAGTCATCCGATGTATGCAAGTACAAGAGGATTGTCAAGAATAAAAAAAAGTAAAAGTATTACAAACACTAAATCTTAGAACAAAAGACAATATCAAATAAATTCTGATGTGTACCCCATTATTGCCTAATCTTTACACTGATGACAGTAATACATCACATGAACACATGTCACATCGTGCTATTTTGTTTTTACTGGTTGCATTAGATGTAGATGGCACCGCTACTTCGCCAGCTTGACCTTGAATTTTCTTTATTATGGCAGTGGCTTGTTGAGTACAAGGTTTATGTTCTCTTGGCATCATATAGGGAGTTACCAACAGTTTTCCCAATTCTTTCAGAATTAGCCTCTTCTCTTCTACAGAACTTTCTTATTCCAATTTGGATTTATATCTCTCCATAACACAAATGCATTATAAGCGATTCAGTATGATTTGTGATAACTAATACGTCGTCAACGTATTGTTTCCTCTAGGTATTGCAGGAAAATTTTGGATAAAATTCCGGATAGCGGACCACGCATTGGTACTCCATCTTCTTGTCATTAGTAGATCGAGGATGCAGTAAACAATAAACGCTAACCGTGATCCACCGAATGGTGCTGAGGTAGCAGCTCAGTCACCTCAATTATTAGTAAATAAGCGTCGTTAGGTTAATAATAGATTACTTATAATTCATTATTCATAGTAAATTCATAGTTGATTCATAGTTAATGCAATTATGCATAGTGTACAACATAGCCAGTGTGGATCCATAGCCACACTTGTGTAATGTAAACATTAATGTAGACAACCTCTCGAAGATAATAAAAAGTGTCTCATCCGGAACCATCAACCACAACAAAAAAAATAGTTTATTTCAGTATATTCTGTCGTTAAATCTGAAATAATTCTGCTTGCAAACTAATTGTAATAACCGTATTGTTTCCTTTTTGTAAGTACTATTTGTTTTATATTTTGTTAGTGCTTTTTCTAGTATTCCCATTGTCTCTTCGATGAATATATTGGTGTAGAGATTGGTGATGTAAAATGAAGTCGGATGGGTATGTTCTTTTTGTGTATTTTCTTCTATTATCTCGATGAATTCTTTTGTTGATTTTTGGTACTTCTGAGTTGGGTCTGTTTTCATGGGTTTGCAATTGTTCGTTATTATGAATTCCTGCGTTTGTTTTACGTAACCTTCTTTTTGCATAATCACGGTTATATTGCCTTTGTCACCTTTTGTTATAATGAAACTGTTCTGTTTTATCTTTTTTTTATGGTATTAATGTCTCGCTTTCCTGTGGCATTACGTTTCGGTGTTTACCAGATCAAAAAGGATTGAGGCAGGTATAGGGACAGAGCCGTTATTAAATATTTTATTTTTGTTTTTAGAAATGGCTATGCTTTCCGCTGCGTCAAGTTGATTATTTGAATTAACTTGTTTAATCAATTCTCAACATTTATTCTGTGGTTAAGAGTAATCATGTGGGCAGCCACACTGGATTTCTCTGGTTTATAATTTTTAAAATGATTTAAATGCTCATTATGCCTAATTTCATCATAGGGGAGATTAATGAACTGTTTAAGTTCTTCTTTAGATGCTGCATGAGGAGTAGTATGTTTACGTAAATCGATTTTAAATTTCTTTTTTTCTTAAAATGTTATGTATTATATTTTTATTAAACCTGTTATATGTAGCTAATTATTCAATATATTGAATAAGTTCTTTATTATACCTATTTTTGTTTAGTGGAGCGTTTAGTAGATCTATCATACTATTAAATTTTAGACATTCTGTGTTGGGAAGGATGATTAGAGTCTGAAATAAATAAATTGTTGAATGCTATTCTTATCAGTGTCAAAAATCGCGAACAATATCTAACTCAAGTTACAGGAAAATATTTAAGCTTTTGTTTTAAGTTGGTTTCAAAGTAACCCATTTCATGCATATTTTAGTAAGTTTAATATATTCATCGATACTTTGGGTGTTAGTTAAATTTTCATTAGACAATTTTTAAGAATGATTAAAGTTTCTTTAATTGGGATATTCGAAAAAAGCGCTGTTACGTCAAATGAAATTAATATCTCTGTGTCTTTAAGTTTAGTATCTTTGATTTTGTGAATAAAGTCAACTTAGTTTCTAGGTTGTTAAATTTATAGTTAAGCCATTTAGAAATAGAATAAGTTGGGGAGTTAATACCCGACGCGATGGGGCGCAAATTTTTGCCTGGTTTATGAATTTTAGAAAGACAAAGTAAATTCTTGGTAAAGTTGGGTTTGTAGGAAATAGTATGTATCTAAATAAGGTTAAAAATAGAACTACATAAAGTCAAATAAGTCTAAATAGTTTTGGGTCATAATGACCCTAGGGTTGTATACGTAACAATTTTGTTTAAAACATTTAATAATAATTTCTCGTAAAAACTATTTGGCAATATTATTACTATTTAGTGTATTATCCTCGGATTAATATGATCTGAGGAGTATAGCAGGGTTAAGCTTGTTTCAAAGTAAAATCTGGCCCTGCTTCATATGAATAGTACAAAAGATTGCAGTGATGTTAGTGTCTGAGTTCCTTTATACGTGCTTGCCATGTTGCCCAGCCGTAACTTAGCTGATTCGCAACTAAATCTTAACACTAAATCTTAAAACAAAAGACAATATCAAATAAATTCTGATGTGTACCCCATTATTGCCTAATCTTTACACTGATGACAGTAATACATGAACACATGCCACATTGTGCTATTTTGTATTTACTGGTTGCATTAGATGTAGATGGCACCGCTACTTCGCCAGGTTGACCTTGAATTTTCTTTATTATGGCAGTGGCTTGTTGAGTACAAGGTTTCTGTTCTCAGTGGAACTACATAAAGTCAAATAAGTCTAAATAGTTTTGGGTCATAATGAGTCTAGGGTTGTATACATAACAATTTTGTTTAAAACATTTAATGATAATTTCCCGTAAAAACTATTTGGCAATATTATTACTATTTAGTGTATTATCCTCGGGTCAATATCACCTGAGGAGCACAGCAGGGTTAAGCTTGTTTTAATGCAAAATCTGGCCCTGCTTCATATGAATAGTACAAAAGATTGCAGTGATTTTAGTGTCTGAGTTCCTTTATACGTGCTTGCCATGTTGCCCAGCCATAACTTAGCTGGTTCGCAAACGACACGGCTGCCTGGGTATAAAAGACGTTTGACGATCCATCGATAGTGTCCTGCGGGCGGTCCTGCACAGGCCTAACGATCTGGGTAATAGAGCGACGTCACGCGTTCGATCCACGAACTGTTAGCGACAATTTAAACCTAACGAGCATTGTTTGCCGACCGCAATTACAGTCGAGACAGTGTTATGGTCACCCCCGCTCTCTCGACTTACGCACGATTCCGCGAATCCGTAAAAATTCTCTAGAGCACCATCAGATGGTAATTGACGCGGAAGTTGTACCATAGAGTCGCGAAGGGATAGATCAATAATTTATTCCTGCCCCTAGGATTACATAACATTCAGTGCACTCCCTATATTTAGATCAACGCTGAAAACAACCGAAAATACTAATTAAATTTTATCAACAACTGTCCCCTACCGGCAGAGTGTGAAAACACTGCGAAAATGGACTCGGCCACCTGTGACCGAGCTCCCCGTAGATAGTAACAGGATTCATTAGCTCCCTATACCCGTTACAGATGTACTAATTAATAGCACTCCGATACTGGAGGGTGCGCCAGACTCCTTTTGCGGCTAAAGCATCCCTCTCCATGGTTGCAACCCTCCTCGAGTCGCGAAGCTCCCGAAACTTTCGGACGAGCCCGGATTAATTAAAAGTTAATGCCTCAGCAAAAAACACGGATGACTAATTATGTACCGGTGGGGACTGGAAAAGATGATGACGTTATGTCTTCGAGGAGTTGATGTATTGGGAGGAGAGATGTGTATTGAATTCGCGACGGTATAGAAAGGAGACATACTTGAGGTGTAAGCGAAAATGTTGCTCTAAATGATTAATTAAAATTTAATGTGCAAAGGTTTCCAACTAGCTGGATTATACGCTCCAACCAAGAGTACCTAAGTAATAAAATTTACAAGAATTCTTAATTACAGATGGTTCGCCAAATCTACCTTTTCAATTCAGCCCAACAGAAATCTAATACCCAA
The DNA here is from genome assembly GCA_033557675.1 of Coptodactyla brooksi. NCBI lineage: Eukaryota > Metazoa > Arthropoda > Insecta > Coleoptera > Scarabaeidae > Coptodactyla > Coptodactyla brooksi. Next base: position 13,597 of record JAWQRM010000346.1, read on the forward strand.
TCGGAATGGTTATTACCTCACGCTGAATTTATGGTGGGCAATTAGCGTTACTCCCACACCATGGTGGCGAAGGACCACTGCGGCTAGAGTTATTCGCGACCATTAACAATGGCCGCACGAGCTGGATCCCCTGAGGACCTGGAAGATCCTCTTTCTAACCAACTAGACCAGCGCTTCTTGGTGTGTTTTACAGGCGGCCCGCCCGCCGCTAACGTGTTAATATCATTACCAGGTCGCTAATCCGCACCGTATCCCGTCGTCCCGAAGAAATTGCCAAGCTAATGAAAAACGGGGTGTAGCGGCCACATACATTTTAACTTCACCCCGAGCGGTAGATTGCTATAACTTGGCACGTTTTTAAAAGAGGCTCCAGTTGAGTGGGCATCTTGATTACTCCGCGCTAAAAGGATTTATTGGTCAAGTGTTTGCTAACACTTGAAACTTCAGATGATGCTTCCTCCAGATAGTAGTTGACAACTTTGCAATGGAGATATTAAGAAAATGAAACAAAATGTATTTATTGGTTTTCTGGTGTAAGAAAGTTTATCTAGTATCTGTCAATTATAAGTAAACCTATCCTCTTATACAGCTCCATAATACTACACTATCATAGGCCTTGTATAAGCTATGGTAAGTACACACCGATATTGTACAAAGTATAGATTGTAATGTGTTTGTAAGTTATGTCAAAACTACACTGGCAAGCAAGTATAACGATATTGGAATTAAAATGAAGTAAATCAAGATCTCTACGTGCAATAAATGAAGTAAGTGACTCCAGACGTCTCTCTTGTCGGTTCCGTCTCGTCTAGCACCTCGGACGGCTCTCCGGCCGGGATGTAACGCCTCGTCAGACGGGAAACGGCTACACTCTCAGACAGACGCTTCCGGACAACCTCTGGTCGAAATTGTGTCGAGTCCCCAATTGATGATTTTCGACGGAAAGATGGTATACGTGGGTGTGTTGTTTCTCCCACGTTCAACTCTAACGGTAATGACAATTGGAATCAGCGATGGGATATTATTAAACTGACTTAGCCGTAATGGACGCCCGAATACACGTCGAAGCCTCTGTCCATAAATTCCAACGTAGATGCTCTCCAATCCGTCAGTCCACCCTTGGATATCAACGACATAAAATTTCCCCACACATTCGGCCGAAATTATTAATAAAGCGGCGTCTTTTCCCATAGAACTTCGAAAAATGTGTCACGAGCTTACTCTTACCTCGACTGAGACCAAGATCAAACAGCAAAAATTCTGAAACTCTAAATTATAGAAGCAGCGCCATCTATGAATGAATGACGAAAACAACCATCTAAAAGCCGAAAAATCCAAGAACTAAACCAAAGAACAACGAAACCGTCACATCCTTACCGTCCTTGCTTCCATTACTTTTCTCACCAGCTGGTTGTTGTCCATTCTTGTTACGTGACCAAACCAGTTCAATAATCTCTTGTTTTTCTTCCTTTCTATGTCTTCTTGATTTAGTTGCTGTCTGATGTCGTCATTTCTTATCCATCCTTGTCTTACCTACTTTTTTTCAACTGTTTCATCTCTGCTGCTGTCACCGCACTCTCGTGTTTGCTTGTACTCATGCAAAGCTCACACCCTTATAGCAGCGTTGGTACTGTTAGTTTGTTATATACCTGGAGTTTTACTTGTGTTTCAATCTTTGTGACTTTGCTTACTATGTTTGCTATCTCTATATCTATCTTTCCATCCTCTGATACTACTCTGTCCATTGGTTGTTTTTAGATTTTACCATACATTTGATTTTTCCTATATTAACCTCCATTTTCATACTTTCTCTTTTCCATCCACATGTCCATTAGTGTCTTTATTTTACTTCTCGTGTCAGCGACTAGCACCATATCATTTGCATACAACATTCCATCGAGCTGGATCAGTAGCATTTGCCAACATCCTATGGTTGCCTGAAGTCTTGCTGTTTTTTTCGTATGTTTTTCAATATTTTGTCCATTATCATTACCAGATCTTTCTCCATTCAGTATTACTCTGCCATAGACTGTGTTGTACATACTTTAAATTATTCTATTCGCTGCTTTGTATATGCTTTAAATGCTGAGGACGCCAGACAAATTGCTCTGTAATTTTCGGATTCAAGTTCATTCCCTTTTTTATGTATAGGAACTATTAATTTCTCCTCCCATTCTTTAGAAATTTTCTCTTTTTTCCCATGCTGTTCTGCACATTTCCAAAAAACCACACCATTCCTAATTCCTACTTCGTCTGATCCACATGCTTTTCCTAATTTGATCCTTTGAAGTCCTTCCTTCAGTTCTTCTCTGGTCATTTCTTCTACTTGGTCTTCCATCAGTTCTTCTGTTTATGATAATATGGCTTCGTCCTCTAGTTCAAATTTTTGTTCAAAGAAGTCTCTCCATACTTCTAGTGTTTCAGTTGTTGTGGTCTTTTTTCGTTGTGCTTTATATTTCACGCCTCTTACTTCCTTCTTCTTACTCCCTCTCATTCTTCTTATGCTGCTCCAGAAGACTCTTTTATTGTTTTCGTGCTGCTGATCTAGTTCCTCTCCAAATCTCTTCCAGCTATTTCTTTCTTGCTTCTCTTACTTGCATTACTTCATCCCTCTATTTGATACATTATCTCCTATCATCTACTGTTTTCGTTCTGTTGTATCTCCTCTACGCCCCTTTCTTCGATCTTATTATTGTTTTCAATTCTATACTCCACCAATCCGTTGTCCTCCGCTTTTGGCTTACCTTCATGCTTCCACAGATCTGCTCCGCTTCTTGTGTACTACTTGCTTAAATATCTTCCACTGTTGTTCTAGCGTTCTATCGTGGTATTTTTCTCTCAGTTCTCTAAACGCCTGAACCGGTTCCTCTTGATATCTCTTTCTATTATTTAGAGATTTCTTAATCTTTGAATTTTAGTCTGGTTATTTGGTTATCTGGTCACTTTCTTCCATCTTTTCGTAGTTTTCGTAGAGTTTCAATTTCAAATCCGCCTTATCCAGTCTATGTTGCTATCTCTGCATCGACCATTGGTTTTACTTCTTTAAATAGTGTTCTCCTTGCAGTTCTTTCTTCCGCTACATATGTCTTGTAATGTTTGTTCCCAGAATGTGTTTCCAATTACTAAGTAATTTGACTGGCAGAACAGTAGCATTTTGGACCATTTCTATTGGTGGTTTTCTCTTTATATTCTCCCCTGCAACCAATGCCCTTGTTCATATCATTCCCAATCCTTGTATTCCAGTTTCTCATTATAATTATATATTCGGTTGATTTTCTTATGTTGTCCAAGGTTTCTTCTAAGTAAAATAAATATCAAGTTTGTATTTTCTAAACTGCAGCACATTTGACTTGAATGTGCTGCAGCACATCGGCACCAAGTGGCAGGAATTTGTGCTTTCTTTCAATACACCAGATTGTGGCAAAGCAACTTCGGTTTTCTCTAATGGTTTTGGCAACTTTTGAAATGATTTTTGAATATCAATGAAATGATTTATTTCTTTTGGCATTTCCTAGCACTCTTTTATCTTGCTTTCAATGTGCCTTGCGTGTATGTTAATCAAAAATTATTGGAGTATGGTTGGGAAGTGATGTCACATCCACCATATAATCGCAATATAACATACTATTTCTATCTTTGCAAAACTCCTTGAGTAGAAACTTTCAATTATGATACGGTGACATAGTACTCACATCAGTTTTTGATGATAGAGAACAAATGTTCTATGAGTGTTCTAATCATGAAGTTGATAGAAATATGGGAAAAGGTTATTCAACAAAGTAAAAAATATGTAATTGATTAAATATATCAGAACATTTAACAGAATATTTTGAATTTGTTAATGTAGTACATACAGTTTCTTGAATATTTGTTCAACTTATTCAAAAGCTTTATTATAGTCAGTTGGCATTAGTTCCTAGTAGGTTAAACTTAGATTAATGTTAGCTTTAACCAACACCTATTTTATTTTGAATAAAAACCAGAAATAAATTATTATTCAGTAGAGAATTAAAACTTTACGGTAAAATATTTTGGACATTCAGATTCGCAAGTAACAACGTATTTACTTGCGAATCTGAATGTCCACATATACTAATTATAAATATGCTAATTTACGATAATCCAAGTATGTTAATTATGTTTCAAAGTTCATCTACATATCGGGTTGCTGCAAACGTAATTTCGGTTTTCGCGAATAGATGAATTCTATAATCTTTTTGAATTACATTTTATATGCTTTCGAAGTAACTTGCGTGTAATTTTATCTACAGGTGTCAAGTTTAACGTGAATTTTCGTGATATTTCGCTTTTTTATGTTCATAAAAGCAAGAAAGGCGTCGATGTTCATAAAGAGGCGTTTGAAGTTTATGGCGTTGATGTGTTAACAGAAGGCACTTATCAGAATTAGTTTAGCAAGTTTGTCTCTGAAGATTTTTCATTCAAAGTTGACCACCATTCTGGTTGACCAACTGAAACTGATGATAACGATATGAAATGTATAGTGCAATCAGATCGCCATATTTCAACACATGAGATTGGCAAAAAGCTCCAACTTCATTTTCGAGCCATCAAAAGGCATTTGCAGAGCTTGGATACGTTAAAAAAATCAATTTTAGAGTTACATCTACAACTTGCAACTCAAGCGTAAACAATTACTTTTCGAACGCAAGTTAAGGATTGTTTACAATAATATTAATCGAGAAAGATCGTGAAATAAATGAACCAGCACAACCGACATCTAAAATCGAATTGGAACAAAAGAAGGTCATGATGTCAATTTGGTGGGATTACAAAGATGTTGCGTATTTTAAGCTGCTTCCAAGGAACGAAACGGTTAGCTCAGATATGTACTGTAAGCATAGTGAAATTAAATGAAGCTGTCAAAGAAAAACGTTCAGAATTAGCAACCCTGTAAGTTTTTTGAATGCCAAAAATTGTTGGTACATAGTTGGGAAGTGATGCAACATCCACCATGTACACCCAACCTTGCATCATCAGATTATTACGATCTTTGTAAAACTCCTTAAACTTTCAACGATGGTGCAAGAAATGGTATGTTGTAAAAGTAACGAAATTACTTTTGCAATAACCTGATACTTGATGTTATAATACCTATGTAGTTTTGTTAATACTGTTAACATGATGGCAGGATATGATACTGCAACGAATACCTCAATAAATGCAGGCACGAACCCTGTACCATTGAGGGTACAATGAGAATACTGGCGATTGAAGTAAAAGGTAATAAACCCGACGCCAGAAAATCCCTAGAAATTACAGAACTAGAAACACAAAAAACCCCAATACAATTCACACCATATAGTCACTTGATAGTGATGAAAGTCGAAACGTGTCATGAACAAAAAAAACTGATTGTTCGTCAAAACCGAATGAATATTCAACACCACTATATTACGACGAAACAAGGATATCAACTAACACAAGAACTAAAAACTGTTACACGTTTAGTCGCGTGGTGTACCGTTGTAGACCAGTCCTGTTTGAACACAGATAACGCAAATCAAATTACTTGTTAGCTTTAAGGAGGCCTCAAGTATAACTAACAGCTATTAGGCCCGAACACTTTTAATTGTTGAGTAGCCAAAAAGGGGCGGTCTACGATCGCAGTCCACGCGACTAACGGAGGGTTAATAGCGGTGTAATCAAAAGATAGGTTTCAAAATGAGAAAGATTTCAAACCGGTTATTGTATTGTACTATTATGCTATGTAATAAAGTCAGCTCTTTGGTTAGTAGTTATCATTCAAGTGGGTAAGCAGGAGATTTGCGGTTTCGTCTGTGGCTTTACATTTCAATGAGAATATATATTCCACAGAAGTATAGTAATACGCAATACTTGATGAAAAAACAATGTGCGATATTAACTGTCTTGTAGTCATTTTCTAGCATAGCCAAACATCATTCTTTTGTTCTGTTTTTCGATTTTAAAAGCAAGTACTAAGAACTCGTTCCACTCTATGCATGTGAGCTCCTTAATGTCTCTCATGGCAAAAAGCGCAAGAACTGTGAGAACCCATCAATTCCTAACCTAACAGTCTAATTTAAATGGAGCTCGCTCAGAGATCTAGTACATAAATCGCGATCCATGCGCCCATAAGTCGAAGGTAATTGTTAATAACGTTCGATCCAGTCATGGCAGGCCTGGATGGAAGCAGTCGTGACGTCTCGACACGGCAAACAATGCTGGGCGACCGTCACGACACTGTGTGGCGGACGCCGAATCACGACAAGAAGACATTTTCGCCGAAACCGAGAGTGAATCAGTGCGAAGAGCGTACAATAAGGTTGAAAAATAATCGAAACTCGTTAACACTTTTACTAGACGTTTCTTTTGGAGCTATTGTGGTGTAACCGATACTCCCTGTACTTATGGTCATAACGCCATATGAACAGAAAGGCATTATAGAAATGGAGCAATTGGAACTGGAAGGTGTGATTGCTACATACAGGTTTATGAACATTTTACGATTTGGACGATATAATTGCTTCCTAACGGTTCTTTAATATTGACAGAATGGTGCCTAGATGCAGCGTTAGTAACATCCAAGTTAACTATACTTCCTTAAACGTGAATGATACGTCTTTTAAATTGGGAACACCATTATTGATAGCCCAGATTATTTATAGCCTCTGTTAGTAATATCCAGTCGGAATGAACAGGAAGTTGATGTATTACTATAGTTGTACATATTATAAATAATACCCAACCTCAAAATCCTGCCTCGGATTTCGATGACTGCGTTAATCTTTCGGTTTAACAGACGGTTTGAATGAAAGTTAACATAACGACCTGTGTGGGTTGGCTTCGTATACCAGTTCAGGATTATATACTGATCCTCTTTTCCGATTATTAGTGCACCTAGAAAGGGAACGGACTAGCTACTCTCTTTTGTGTCGCATACCATCATATTTGCCATTTTTAATTAACTAATTGTTATACGTGTTTACCGCCATTCTCGCTCGGAAATAAGTTTTATCTGTATAATTAAACAAATAATTTTACTCTAAGGAAAAGTAAACTACATTAACCCTGTTGTGTTCCTAGAATGTCATATACATTTGTGCACCTCCGGGTCATATTGACCCAGTACGTTGATAATGGGGAACACGGGATTTCAAAGTACATATTATATGTTGAAATAATATTTATATCCAAAGTTCATTATGCCACATATGCTACATAATTATCACAAGTGTAAGCTTAGTTGCCTCCTTTTTGTTAAATTGTACCCTTGAAATGCGTCATTTATATAAGCGACATTTTACATACGACGCTTCACAAAATGTAGAGTAATTTGTTTTGAAATCAATTAAGTGAGTCTATATTGCCGGCGCAAGCCCTTCGCTTATTGACCAATTTGCTAATGACGTGATCGTCACGAGGTTGATTGTAACGCGAGAAATAACTGTAAGTGTTTAGTAGCGCCATCTTCAAATCGTTAGATCTAACTACCCACTATTAATAGTTCGTAATGAATCTAACAGGTGGCACATTCGTCAAGCAACGCAGTAAATATTTGACAATTGACGTAATGCTTCACAAAGCGCAGTTACTCAGTTGTTATTAAATTATTACGTGCATTCCAAAGACAAATTGATTATTTTAAGTGCAATAAAGGAACAGCCCCAGAATAAGTTGTGTATTGTAAGTACGTTTTGAAGAACCTAAATAATAACTTTCATAAACAATGAGGTCAACGACCTGGAAACCAACCTGACATAAACTCAATCTGCGATATCAAAGCATTTCATTACTGAATCACAAAGTCATTTCAATGACTGAGTGGAATGATTTAATTATCAGTAAATCGTATAATAAAGATCGGCTTTGGATTTCCCGAAGAATACGTGTCGGTGTGCTGGAACAAATTGCAGTTAAGGTATACTCCTTAAATATTTTATTGAAAATTATTTTAATCGAATTGAAATTCAATAGATTTATGTCGGGGAGTGTGAATAGTAGACAAAGGGATCATGCAGACTCCAGTTGCGTGAATTTTTCATCAGCAGGATGTGCGAACCAGTTTCGGATGTGCAGAGATGTGTGCTTTTGATCGTTGTTCTGCAGGAAAACGAAGGCACAACCTACAGTACGTAATTTTCACGGCGCATGGTGTTCTCAAATACGTTTTTGTATCCCCATACCATACACGACCCATCTCCATGCTTAACACTGGGGATTTGGTATTTGTAACCGTATCTGGTGTTGACGGGTATCTTGATTTTTCTACAAGCCTTTTGTAGATTTCTTCAAAATTAAATCAAACGTATTTAATTTAGATTATTTAAAATATTTGTTGTTAATTAACATTTAATGTACTTGTTTAATTGCTTCTTTTCAGTGCATAAAGTATGTGTATGCACAAGTGCGTTGAAGTAAAACATAACCAAGAAAAGAACTAGCCTTGACAACCATCACAGCAATCTGACATAAACTTTGACATACGCATAAAGTTTTAACTTAATAAGTAACCTTTGGCATGTTAGCTATTGAATTCGAATTAAAAATAAAATATTGTATACAACACAGGATTAAGCTTAGCTTTATCCGCCGAGGACTTAATCTCCCAAGTGGTTAATGTGTCCCAAGCTACTTTAATCCCTTGTTGTATAAATAACTATCACCTATACTTCAAATTGTCATGACAACTGTCAAATCGATGTTTCAAGCGACAAATTGCCATGGCAACTTTCAGATTGCCCTGACAGTTGTCAAATTGACATTTCAAATGTGAAATTGACAGATCTTTTGACAGGTGTAATTGATAAAATTTAAAATTTTAAAATTAATTCATTGAATTGAGAGATCAGATTAACAATACAACAAAAAATAATTATTAATTTTGATTAAAAAAAAAGTAGACTGGCTTGAAATGTAGTTGCTTGCGTAACGACTTTTCTCAAATAAAAAAAATATTTTTTTTGAAAAAACATTTCTCAAATTAAACATTTTTTTTTCAAAAATTGCGCTACTTCATGTTTTTCTTCTATAACAGCAGGTTTTCCTTTCTTGAAGTCCTCTTTACCACGTCTGACACGTAAGTGTAGTTATTGAATTTTCTTTCTAGAGGGGCCTGTGTAAGTGGGATCTTTTCGAAGTCTTGGGAAGGCTGGTCGAATCGCATGTTTGCAGATAATCATTTACACTGCTTCGAGTCAGTGACATTTCGTCGTGTTGTTTTTTTGTATTTTTTGGTTTTGTAGACTACGTCCTTTCGACGATGTGTCGGATATATCGGTAAAGACCATCAGTTTCATTGGTTCGTTTATCATCTGCAGGTGAATGGAGAGGCGATTGTATTTCCTCTGACGGGATTTCGTGTGTATTTTTCACCTAAGTGTCGTACTGCACTTCTTCCTTACATCCTTTATTTTTACCCGTACCTGGTGTCTTTCCATGTGGGGCCATCATTGGAAGACGAGTTTGCCGTTACGTGGGATGGGATTCTTGTTTTTCGCAGATGTGGAGCACTAACTACGTGTGGAAGAATAATTTAGTTAACTTCGGGCAGATATCGAATTTGATTTGTATATTGTAGACCAACGAGTGAGGTATAACGATATTTCAAATTCTTATTGTGTAAATCTTGATTACGAAGATTGTATATATTTTGTTGATACTGATTTGATAGTATATGTTGTTATTGTCCATCGCAGGTGTTTCGTTTTCGTCGTTGCAGATGGATTACAAATGTAGGGTGTCCCAGAACGAAAACGTGGCGCTATTTCTTTACCTTATCTCTAGGACCCACCCCTTTCTCCACTTGTAACGGGTTGGTACCCGGGGACTCTGCGTAATCTAGAGGTTTGATGTTCTCCAAAAGGGAGAAAATGTAGTGTCAGTGTTTGTTAGAAGAAACAGAGATCTGTCGTCTCGTAGTCACTAGAACTTCTACCTACAAGGTCAAAAAGGATCGAGGCAGGTATAGGGGCAGGGCCGTTATTAAATATTTTATTTTTAAAAAAGATTATGTAATAATTGATCTTGTACTGCACAGATGTTAGTGCTGCTGCGAGGACTAGTCACAAAACTGCTCTCGAAGAGAGCTATAGGCTGTTAACAAATGAAACTGTCACTTGGCATAGAGTTTAAACATTATTAGTCTGTTTAGATCTCTAAGTTTTGTTCTTTTTTTTAATTGTAAATAATTGAAGTTAACCTTTAAAGCAAGGGCGGCTCAGATCGGATCAGCTCTCCCAGCGGAGCTCACAATGTGCATTCCGCCATTCATTCGCTAGACCACCCGTATGGGTGTGAGTATATAGAG
>JAWQRM010000347.1:0-23880 GCA_033557675.1 Coptodactyla brooksi
GTATCGCACTGAAATTTGGCATGTCTGCCTAAATATGAACGGACTTCAAGGCACCATAACCTTTTTTGCAGTAGCAGCGCATTCTGGCGGTCAAGGAGGTTACTTTTCACCCCACCTAGTTTATTTCGCTTTATCGAGAATGCTACGTCGGTTATTGTCCAAAAAAAGAATAAATCCGTGATATTATTGTCAACAATGCACGATACCGGTGATATTCATTCAGACAGTGGAGAAGCTCGAAATCCAGAAATTATATTATCACCTTTTATAATATGACAAAGGTCGACGTTGATTTGCTTGACCAACTATGTCAATAAACAACGTGGCAAGAAACATATGACGCTCTCATATGGTTATATTTTATGACCTACTACATATTGCAGCCATAAATGCCTTATGCATTTATAAACAAAATAATCCAACAGCAACCAAGATCAAAAGAACTGAATATTTGCAAAATCTAAGTTGGAGCCTGATTAAATCCCAAAACGAAAGAAGGTGTAATGAGGTAGCTACACTACCTAGACAGCTTCGATTTAAAATGAGTTTTCAACTGGAGTTTCAAGATCAACCTCCTCAAGGACATTTACCGGGTCCAGGTACACGCGGAAGATGATATTTATGTGACAGAGCACGAGACCGGATCACCAGAAAAATTGGAATAAATGTAGAAAATGGATATGTGCCGACCATTCTAAAGAAGTTTGTGATCCTTGCCTAGAATGATTATTTAGTGAATTGTACATAAATTTCAAATTTAATACAAAAAAATGTTCGTATTAAATTTAATAATTTTCTTTAATTCATTTGCAATATATTTTTACCAATTTGTTTATCTTTGCATTACTGTATTAACAAATTATTTCTTCAAATGTATCGTATTAGTACAGAGATTTTCAATTTACAGCCGCTTAACTTTGAAATAACAGCTGGGTGACAATTGCCACCTGCACGCCTAACCGCGTTCTTATAACAAGGGCGCCTAACGCAGGATTAAATTTATGGTGTTTTATTCCGTGCTAAGAAACCGAACGAACATAGTTACCAACCCAATATCATTGCCATATTTCCTTGCTTCATCATTCATTGAAACATTTATTTTGATTTGATCATATTTACTTATCATACAATGGTTAAGTGTATTTCACATTTATTAGAGTTTTGAAGTGCTTACTTTCGGAAGCACTACAGTAGTATAAATTGAATATTTAAAATACTCTTGTTTAGTATTAGGTCAGTCATCATTAGTTTGTTAGGAATTAGTCAAGATTCGGAATAATTTTCTGATAGCTTGTATATGTCATAACGTAAATGTTTATAATAAATACTCATAATGCCTAATAGTCGGTATTAGTCTGCGAAATACAGTACCATACATGAGATACGCTCGGGTGAAAAAATGATGCTAATGTCAGAAGAATAACTTATGTATTTTTAACATAGGCTAATTTATGGGTTGCATGTGTTAACATAACACCTCATAAATCGCTACTCATTAATGCGTGCCTCTACTGTTGTGTAAAATCAACCTACACGACATGATTTAAGTATACGATTTGGACACACCGTATTATGACGACGACCGAAGTAGTTGGTAGTGTCACTCATTGCTTGCAGTCTGCCCATTTTAAAGCAAACTAGTCTCACATTTACTTATCGGTCTCGATTTTTTGTGTTGATATGATACACAGGTTTTGGCCACAGTCAAAGACGAGATGATTGTCCTCGGTATGGTTGCCATTGATTGATTGGATAAAAATAAGCTCACTTGTATGCTTTCTTCCCCTTGATCCTTTTTTTCTCGATTTACATATGCTTATTCGCTCTGTCCTGAGGTGTCAACTTTATTTGTAGTTATAAAACGAGGACACTACACCAACAAATTATATAAAAACTGTTCCGTTGGAACGAGAGATGATCCTTGGGATAAAAATCGCAGCAATGGACTTACATAGTTGCAACGAGGTCGAGTATTTGTGAGTAACGAACGTCGATAAATCAATGGGGTAATTAATAAATCAACATTTTTCTACTGTTTTTGTTTGAACCAACAAGCTGTAATAACCGGATTTCTTGACAACTTCATTACTTTTGCCATGTGAAAGTATTTATTTCTTTACTATGATATTCCCACGAAACGAACGCTTATTAAGTGTTCCATTAATGTTAATTTTATCAAAACCAAAAATTACGCAATTGTATACGTGTTAACAATATTTTAGTCAAGGTTATTAATTTGGTGTTGCTGAAATAATACTGTAGTATATGACAATGGATAAGAGGAAATCTTCGAATTCTGAACATAATTTTATATACAAGGAATAAATAGTATCTCTTTGTCTAATGGTATTACGATGTTTTGCACGTCTTAAAGATCTTCATTACAAAATCTTATATACGTTTATACGATATATACGTTTTGCCCATAGAACGCGAGAGCTTCTTTGTACGTGATAAGTATGTTTTGTGCGATATGTAAGGAAATAGAAATATAAAAAGCTACAAAACAGCTTCAATTTTTGATGCGTAGTAATAAATATTTTCGAATTCGCATTTTCATTGACAAAATAAATTCAAGGAAACCAACACGATATCAAAACTTTATTTAAAATTTGGTTACGAAGGATACTAAAAAATAAGTTAAACGTTGTTTTATAAAGAGCGGAGAAATTACAAATTTGTAGAATAATTCTACCAAAGTAAGAAAAAGCATTGGATATACCCATTTTATTGCGACGTCACAGTTGCATTTAAAATAAATAGCTTAATTGCTGAAGAAAATCTTGAGTTACTTTAAGCCAATTGAATATATTGTTATAAAAATTGGTTCGAGTTTCTTACCTTCCTCAAGCAATTATTGGTAATTTTGAAACCGATGTGTTTTAAATTTTAGTTGTTGAAGGACCTTTTGAACACATGATTTTAAAATTCCAGTTGCTTTGGCAGCATCACTTAACAAATCATCCAATCTACATTTTCCTGCATCTGTAGTAAACTTCGCCGCAAAATTATAATTTGTACATTCAATTCCTGAGTGTTATTTATTACATTAATTCCTCTATTTCTTCTGCTGTGTAACTTTTTATCTTCGCGATTTTTTACCTTAATGAAACTTTTTTATATATCTTGAAAGTAAAATATTTTTGTAAACCAATATATTGGGCATTTTTTAAATACATTACTTTACGTTCATTTATATTCAAGTAATTACAATAAGCTTATATACAGACTGCAATAGTTGAAGTCAAAAACTCGACGACTATACTAGTAATATAACTTTTCTAAATATAGCTTCTCTGTGGTCGAACATAAGGATACTCTAGTAGACAGTGTCCAGCTGAAACAATTGCTTTTTCACTCTGACCGGAAAAACCTAACCAGCATTTAAGATTGATTTAGAAGACCAGACTTCTGAGAACAGTGATATCGGTCTGTCTTTGATGTGTAATTAAGTACCAAATGAGGCAACATATAATAGTGTGGATAACCGTAGCCGCGGAAATATTACTGTGGTTAGAACTCTGTCAGGTGTGAATTGAATTAAACGGCAGCAGTTACGTGGTTTTAAGGTGACATTGTTTGCAGTTATAGAAACTATGCAATGATTACCGACAATGACACAGGGTACATAAATAGATTACATCTATTTAATGACTTCTTCCGTGTGGTTTTGGTATCAACCGAAGGAATTTTTTACCATTTGGTAGGCCACTTCAAATTTTATTGTTTTCTATTAATAGCTTATACTATATTTGGTCCTAGAAAATGTCGTACTAATCTGACGATGAAACCACTGAACGATGAAACAATAATGTAACCACATACGAATTTACTTTCTTACGGTGGTTTCTCGTATAATGTTAATATTGAAGAGTTTAATATTTTCACTTTTCGTCTTTGAGTTGATTTATTCTTCGGTACAATCTACAGAGGCATATCTAACAAGTGTTATCACAAATCGTGCTACTTTGTGATGAGAAAATCAATGGCGAAGAAAGAATTCGCATCATTATGGCGGTAAAAGCGATAATAAGTAAATGCGGCTTTATTATTGCTTGCTATGCAGAATAAACTAGTAATTAGTGTAAATGTCAAAATATTTACACTAATTACTCTACTTTTTTCTGCAAAGAAGCACTTTATAATGTTTCTGATTATATGTAGCATTTATTTAGTGTGTTTCAATAATATATCATAATTTGTGGTACGCCGTACAGAAAATGGAGCCATTTGGATTTTCCATTTAAAAATGACGGATCATAGGAAAATTATTAAGAAAATTATTATTTACGTCTTGTAGCTAAGGAAATGAAACTGGAAAAGGAGCTGTCAACCTTAAATTGTGCAGGTTTTATCAGAAGTAAGTCATAAAACATTAGTAAAAGTAAAATATTTTACGAAAATATTAAAAATTGGAATACAACACAATACCGAATATTATTAACCACTATCAGTATTTCTTTTTAGGAATTATAGTTTTTAAAGAGGTTTGCATTACTTTCTGCTAAATTAAATTAGTATCAGAAAAACATTACTAAGTAATTTGAGCGCATTGGTCAGTAAATGTCATTAGGAATAACTAAAAGAGATGCAAATTTGCGTTATTTATTAACTAAGCAACTGAATTAACGACGATCTTACCTCAACATTGCGCTTAAAGTACTTTGTGAGGATATCTCACTTTGGGGTTGTAGAAGTTTGTGGTATCTTTCAGTGTGCTAGGTTAATCTAACCCAGTACAGAAAATAGAACATCTACCATATATGTTGATGAAAATAAACTGATCGCAGAAAATGCAAATGTTTTCACTCAATAAAGAATTGATATCCTTAATACGGTTGTGTGATCAGCAGGGATATTTAGTCGTATAGGGTGGTCGTGTTGTAGAGAAAAGTACATAATGTCTAATGGAAAATGTGTGCAACAATCGCATTGCCATGACGCTTAGTTTCTTAACTCTGGAAAATGTAAATAAACCGAAGCAATATCATTGCCTTAATAAAATATCACTTCAATAACTTCCCTACTGAACCACCTGTATCCAGTTTCTGACTACTCTATACCGTCGGTTCGCCAACTGGGAGGTCTTCCCTTGCTTCTGTAGGCCTCGTGTCGTGAGCGCCATTTCAAACATTTTCCAGTTCATCGTGCGATTTTGTTAATGTTCTATCTTGTTTGGTATCTCTCGCCTATCCGTTAGTATAGAGAGAACACACTGATCTTTTCACGTTTCGTATTAAACACATTGGTAGGTTGGACCCCCTATTCTTCGTTGCATTACATGTGTCTGGTTGTTCGGGAGAAAACGGAAGAAAAAATACGGGAGAAAGCGAAAGAAGATGTCTCTCTCTCCCTCTCTGGACATTTGCAGGATCTCTTTCATATATATACTGAATTACCAGCATATACATATATCATAGCAACGATTAATACGAGATTTGTTGGAAGGCGTTTCCAAAATCTTATTGTTATTATTATTACATTTATTGCAAGTAGATGGTCGTTAGGGTAATTATTATTTATTGTTACATTTATTTATTTTTTCAGGAAAACAATTCAGCTTATTTGTTCATCACCTGATCATTATTTTCATAAATAACTTATGGCTTAGTTTAAGGCTAATGGGTATATAGTTCATGAAAGCAGTAAGATAAGCATTTTTTCTGCATAATGACAATAGTTTTTAGCCTTTATGTTTATTTCTAGGTACTCCTGTCTCGTGAATTTAATTATTTTCAAGTCAGATGAAATTCAATGAATGGATTCACTGTCAACGAAACGAAAAGTGCATTAAGATTAGTAGTAAGATTAGGCTAATTGGTGCAGATATCTGGTTTCTAAATGACATAAATTGACATATTATGGATTTTTCTTTTAGGAAGCGAGCAAAATTTATTGAAAACTAATAATTCCACGTTGTTTGTTATTGCTTCAAGTGTTTAAAAACATTCTTTTGTCAAGTTTGGTCGTATATAACTTCGGAAACCTGCAGCCGCGTTGACCTGTGGAAACAAGAAATTAAAAGCATCTCAGTTTTTTCTTGTAAAATAAGGCAGTAGCTAAGGACCGTCGGCTCGAATTTTTGGCTTTTTGAAAATAAGCAAATTGCTATATTTTGAAAAAAAATTGATTTTTCCTCTAAAATTTTGACCTTTAAACTTATTGCAAAAATATAAAAAATTACCATTTTCAAAAAATGATTTGATAACCCTTAGACAGTGTAGTGGATTTTGGAACCTCTCGCTTAATAACAAAGTTGAACAATACCACCATTACACCAAAACCGAAAAGTTTATTTGCTTAACGCACGTTTCGCCGACCAATGCCCGACGAAGGCAAATGCAAGTTGCAAGTCGGCAACTGTTGCTTCCTGTAGTGCAATATGAATGCTGAGGTTTGTGATTGGTTGAGATTTTGTGGTAGAATGTGGCATATCCTCTCACATAAAATGCATAATTACCATTATAAATCAAACGATCTTTTAAACATTTTAACCACTGCATCGACCTTCGTCTTGTCGGAACTAAAATGATTTGCTGAACAAGTGTTCACATAATCTTGGAAGTAAGTTTCACATTCTACCGTTTTGTTCATTTTCTCGTGGCTTTCGAATTCCTTGCAGTGCGCACTTTTAACCGTTGCCTCTAAACCTTGTCTGTGAAATGTTTAATAGTTATCGCGGTACCGAATAATAACATGAATCCCCGTTTCATCCACGAAACATCTCCGGATACAATGAGCCCATGTAGTGGATTTTTGTTACCTTTTGGCATTTCCTCCATTTCTTCTTTAGCTGCTGTTTTCATTGAAGCACCTGCCACGGCTCTCGCAGCAACTTCGATGTTGGACATAATTGTATCAAATGAAGTTTGTGCTATGGCTTGTAGTATTTACGGTTGCCCTGAAGGAAGCAGTAGGTAATTCAAACAGCATTTGAGAACTGATTCATAGAGCCACTCTGGAGATAAGGGACTGTGATTGCTGCACAACAGTAACGGAGGTTGAGGAGGTCCTGAAGAGGACCGTTCCAGGCTACAGAGGGAAAATAGAAGTCAAAATGACCAGGCCAAACGTAAGAAAGTAGCGCTTGGTCATAGTCAAGATAGACTATGCAGGATCAGATGAGGAACGGAGATCCGGCGATGTTACCGCTGTCTTGACTATGGACATCATAGTACCTCATGCAAGGGCCCGGATCGGAGCAAGTTATGTTACTTCTGCGGCGGTGCGGTGCACAAGCTGAAGGATTGCAACGCTGCAGAGCCTTAGTGCTTTTTGTGCTCTACGAATAGTCCAAATGGCAGGAAACAAGTGGTCGGATCGAGAGGATGTACAGCCTTCCGGGGGACCATTGCAAAAGCCAGCAAGAAATGACGCTTCTGCCCTATAGAACCAAAAGCAGAGTCCCTTAAAGGGACCTGATGAAGTGCTACCATCCTGAAGTAATGCCTGATGGCGGTGCCAGGATGAATTCACGCCACTAAGGTGAAAATGAGTTTAGTCGGTAGGGCCTATTCAGTATAGGCGAATCTGACACTCCAGGAACAAGCTTGTGGTAAATCCATACTACGGCAGAACAGTTCCACTGCCCTCAATCCTTTCGTCAAATGACGCATCGCGAACAGAAAACGTCTATTTCTTTCATACGCAGTATTCATCAGAGGTAATGAATATATACTTTGTATATATTATATACATATAGCTCCTAAGGGAGCTCTCCTCTCCTTCCGACGTTGCCCTCTATTATCCCTGTTTTATATTCGATCTGTTCGACGATTTAGATTTTTTTTATCGAAATACACGATTTCGCGTTAACACGCAACAGACTGACCAGCAAAACGCAATGAACTGCAGAATCAGCTGATTGCTCCGAATGCATTCATAGCGTTTATCCGACAATCTTCCTGTCAGACAGGACGATTGATTCAACCGCATACTGCTGGCAGGTTACAAAATTAGAGCAAATAGTGTACACAAAACTTTGGTAAATTGCAGTCTTCTTTCGGTACAATAATGCCAGGCTCCATACGCCAGTAATCACCCAGCAAATTCATTCAAAAAAATTTGTATGAGAAAACCTTCGCTGATGAGAAGGCTGTTGGTGTTTTATTAATGTGGCATAATGAAATCGGTGGAAAGATGGCTAGGGAGCATAATTGATTAATTGGTTAGTACTGTGCACCAAGTAAATTATGTTTTATCAGGCTGTGAAAAACAGAACGAATATATTTGCCTACAAAATAACTGTTAGAATACAGGTTTTTATGACCTACCGTGATGTTTAGAGCAATTTTTATTTTCATGTTAAAGAACGAGATTTAATTTATTTAAGGTCCAGTTCTATAATATTATAATGTGACTCACGTGTTTGTAGAACATAAAATCTATACAAGAAAGCGTGGGAGTAGTATAATCCTGATAAACGAGTAAGTAAAGAAGGAATGATTTGTGGACAATCATAAAAGATAATACAAAGTACGTGTGACGGATGACATTGCTAATGTATAATATAGTACCATGTAGTTGTCCAACTTAATAATAAAGCGCAATCGGGATTAAGTTAATTTACATATGTTATGACATGTAACTAGTGCAATATGCCATTCTTCAGATGTTCGTTTTTTTGAATAAGTGAATACCGAAGGGCATTGGAATGGATATCAGACGGATATTGTGACTCGATACGCAATCCCGGCAATCTTTTCCCACAACGTTACGTCAGACGTTTATTATAATTGATAATTCCCAGTATTAATCATCAATAAATTAACAATTTGTTTCGTACCTCGTCGCAATTATGCATCGGCCGTACGAGGTGTGAGATTTCAGATAAGCTGAGGCGAATCTCTATGCATTCATGCAAATAGAATTCGATCGATGGCCGCAATCTCCGCTCGCTGGCGGACGGATTAGTTTACAAGCTTTCAGTTATCCGCCACGATGCACATAAAACCTGAAAGGTTGACTCACCCATCGGCGTCTATATGTCACCCAGTCAACGGAACGGAAAGCAATGGAGGTACTACTATTTAGACATTCGGTAATAACGACGACATGGGTATTGGCTATAAATCCAGTACGGTTTACTCAATGTTTGATGTGTACCGGCTCTAAATAATCATTAAGCTGCGATGCTCCTTTCAAGTTGACTTTACGGTCGGCACTGGCATCAATCCCATTCAAACCGTAAATAACGATCAGTCGTTTCAAACGAATAACCTAGCCGAGAAAAGTTATTCCATAAAATTTTTGGACGCGTCTCCTTCAAAAATATCAAATAACGCCAAACCGGTGCGACTTAGGGAGCTTATGTTATTAACCCTACTGTTCTCTTCAGTTTTAGTACACACTTGTAGTCCTTCGGGTCATAGTGACCCGATGTATGCAGGTACAGATGGATTGTCAAAATTAGCTCGAAATTAATATATTGTGATTTTAATACACTACATACACGCAAACAGCGATGAAAAGTAATATTATTATAAACAAAAGTAGAATGAATTATAATAAAAAATATTACAAACGCTAAATTTATAAACAAAGAATATCAAATAAATTCGGATGTGCATCCAATTATTGCCTAATCTTTACATAAATATTTATTACATTTACATGTTATACTTCTTTTATTGTCACATTTCGATGGACACATATTACATCGTGCTCTTTTATTTTCCCCGATTGCACCAGATGTAGATGGCACTGCTACTTCGCCACGTTGACTATCAATTTTCCGTCAGTTTGCCCAATTCTTCCATAGGATACCAGAAATAGTCTTTTGTTCTACAGAACGTTTTTACTTCAATCCAGATTTATTTCTCTCCACAACATCAAAGTATATTGTGGAAAAAAGTAATAGGCGATCGATTGGTTTTCCTTTTAGAAGTATATGCTGCAATACTTTAATCTAACGTATCAACCGCCCCTTTGGGAGAGTTATAATGTAGTATCACTTGTGACTTCTCGTCCCTGCTGCTAACTTTCTTATCACAGTGCATTGTGCTCATGAGAATAAAGCTTCTATTTTTTTAGACACATATGACACAATTGTAATCACGGGAAGTTGGGTTTATTTTTTCTAACCGTTCCTAGTAATTTAAGTTTTCTTTTGAGGAGCATTTCACCAAATTTTTTGGACGTGAAAAAATTATCGCATGCAACCCTTGATTTTTTCTCTGGTGCTTCACGCGGACATTTTTCCATATAAACTTGAGCTTCCTTAGCGTAGTAACTACCACTGTCATAAAGAGTCCATATTTTAATGCCATATTTTGCTGGTTTGACCTTATGGTCAAAACGTAATACGCGTGATGGTCGATAAGAAAACTTTCATCGACATCGTTGCACAAGCAATAGGTCTCCCGGCTTCTGCATCCCACAAACTTTTTGTTGATTCGCCGTGTGATTTATAAACTCCTGCCAACAACAATAATTCTATATATGTTTGTATTGTAGCATTATCCAGATCTTCCGAATCGCATCCGTACACTCTTCAACCTTCAATATTCCTCATTTTCAACACAATACTTTCAAGTTCACGTTCACGATAACTTGAAAGGCAGATAGAATATCCATCACTCTGGATATGACATACTTAGTTGAAGCAGGAGTAATTTTTATTATATTTTGACTAGATGCTCGTCCATTTTGAGGGAAAGGTTCTAACATCCAAGATATAACTTTGTCTTCTGACTGTACTAACTGCACAGGAACCACAGTTTGTTTGCACTACGTCATTATCCAAAGAGTCATAGTTAGCTTCAGATTTCTCATAGTCAGCATCATCGTTGATATGATTTTCAACCTCAGAAGTATCTTCATCGTTGGATGCATTTGTATCTATCTCTGCTATTTCTTCATCAGATAGAAATCGCCTCGCCATTATTTATGATGATGCTTATTCAACACTATATATACAGAAACTGAAGTGCGCTGTCCGCGTTCCCTTTTTATATGATATATTAGCATGCACGTACAGACATGCCGAGACATGCATAGTCTTGCATATTCGACCAGTATGGATGCATAATCTTGTTAGTTGTTATATGGTTATAACACACTTATAGTATTCATATAGATGAGGTTAAAACTAAAATTACATAAAGTCAAATAATTCTAAATAATTTTGGGTCATAATGACCCGAAGGTTATATATGTAACAACCTTGTTTAAAGAATTAAATAATAATGTCTTGTAAAAACTCTTTGGTAATATTATACTTTACGTGTATAATATTACCTACTACAAGTACTATAGTACTTGTTTGCACCAGCAAACAAAGGTACAAAATCTAGGAAACAAATAATGAACGGTGACAAAGTTATAGAATCTGAAAATCCGTTTGGGGTCATATTGACCCTAGGAGCACAACAGGATTAAAAATTTAAAGTTGGGTACTATTTAGTATAATCTGAGCAGCCTGCATAATCGGAGATAGCTCCAAATTATGAAGAGTTTGATGTGATGCAACATTTATTTGAAACATTTTTTAAATATGACGTTAACAGAGTTTCACTATTTGTATGTAATGCTTATACATAAAAATAGTGGTGGATTTAGTGGTGGCTAGTAATGCCTTTTCACTCACAATTCTATGTAGATAAGAGAGTCTTCATCCCAACCATACATACAATTTTTATTAAATGCTTATTTATATCAGATTGTACAGAACAGAACATTGTACAAACAGACCGCTGAAAGTAGCATGTACTACCAACGCCAACTATACTACAATGGGCTAATTCGACAATATATTAACCCATTGTAGTATAGTTATAGAAAGTATATATATAATACTTTCTCTTCATACCTATCGATAAGAAAAAATAAAACTATACGTGGAACAATTTAAAATCAACGTTATATTTTGCGATTTAACCGATGTGCTTTACAAGCAACACAGTTATTGCAGTATGATTATTGGGCATCGTTTGGCTATTTGTATTGCTGGTGGCATACATAACTTATAGAATACTTATCTCTACTTTGTCGACTTTCCCGGAGGTAATTTACTTATGAACTTACATCTTGTTACAATCGTGTTCCACCTGTACTCAAATTGGTTAGTGCAGTAAAGCTAGAAACAGATTGGATTGTTTTGTCAACCACTTACGAACATTTTAACCTGTGATTTCAGTATTGCTGAATATTGCGCCCCATTATTTCAATAATGTTTTCCAGCAGATTGATTCGATTAATGAGAGTTTAATTATGCGTTATGTTTCCGGCAATTGATATTTTTAGTTTGAATTGGGTACGATCTTGGTGTCAATGGAAAATCGTGCCATTCACTCCCGCTGTATGGTGTTTGTACCGAACCGACATATTTTGAGGCCGCCTTTTCTTTTGTAAGGTCGTTATATCTCAAATCAAATTACACGATTAAACTGTTTGTTATTCTATATTATTAATATTGTATTATTAGATGATTTTGCAGAATTGTTACTAGACGTGATATATGATGTTCGATCAAAAAATACGCGAAATTTTCAAAAAATTTTTCTCAAAAAACCTTTATTTATTGATCAAAATTAATCTCGTCCTTTACAGAGTAATCCCCATAAGATACAATAAGCTTGCACCAGTGCTTTTTCTAAAATTCGAAGCACTTCTAAAGTACAATTTTTGGTATGAGCATTAGCTCCTTCAACGATTTGGTTTTTGTCCTCTCAATGTTGGCAAACTACCGTCCTTTCATGTTTGTTATCTTCGGGAATAGGGAGAATTCGCAAGGGGCATAATCACCGAATATGGAGACAGAGACATCGGAGCGGTGTTGTTGTTGTTCAAAAGTTCATGAACAAGCAGTGGATTGTGAGCAGGTGCATTATCGTGGTATGGTAGCTATGACTTGTTTCGTCACAAATCCAGGTGTTTTCTTCGGGTTATTTCCGAACAAAACGAAATGATATAGTATACAAAAATGATGAAAAAAGCTATATTTTTGGGTGAAATGTAGTAGGTAATATTAAATGCTGTACAGTGGGTTGCATAAATTTATGCATATCTTTCATTAGGTAAAAATAAGCAATAAGGATGATAAAATAATTGAATATTTTTCATCCGATAAAATCCATGACTGTAAATTTTCTGTAATGAACTAGTATTATTCAAAAGTTATTAACATCAACCTTTTGGAACGTTTTAGATGTCATCAACATGAAGTCTGCGACCGACAAACAAATGTTCTACACAGGACACGTGCAAACGCGCCAAGTTCTAGAATGTTAATAAGGTACACACACAAAACACTACTACGAGGCAGTAGAAGTGGTTGTATGACAACGACACCAAAACGTGTGCAACATACTTACCCACAATTAATTATTCTCCCTAATTACCATTAATACTAAGTACACTCATGGAACAGAAGGTCTGGCATCTCGGTCTCTCAACACGTCAGGATGATTCGTCTCTTACCTATAAGAGAAAACAAATATTAGCAGAGTTGTGTATACTTGCCATTAAGATTATTGGATGGTTGCAATGTTGTCGTAAGAAATAATAATATTAGTAATACCGGGAGCAATTCTGCAACAAACTTGCATTGAAATTTGCATTAAAATTGCGGTGTACCACAATAAATTTTATTATTATGTTAAACCGATATATTTTATTGTACTAAATTACATCCAAAAATCTGAGAAAGAGAACGAATACTGTAAATAATAACACTTCGCTGAGTGGTTTCGTTTACTGGGATTCAAATAAATTTATGGAAAAATATAATATTATTATAAATGCAAATGTTTGATTGCTCCGTAATTAACTTTAGAGAAATTATAATTCACTTTCAATTCGTGAACAGAAACGAGATTGAATACACTTAAGCAGTTAAAATTCTAATTATTTGTAACATCTGTTATGATTAATTACGATGCAAATAGCAATATGGGCAGATAAATAAAATACCAATATGGACAGATAGCGGTAGTGAAATGAAATACTACGAGTATTAGAGCTTCGTACATGCCTTGGAAGCATCTACTAAGCAAGATTATTAAATACGTAATTTATTACGTATTATTAGTAATAGTATTATTATTACTTTTGATTGAAACAAGAAAATAAATTGACCATTAAGCAGGATCGAAATTCTCCCACTCGAAAAACTCGAACAATTGCACCCTACCGCTAGTTATGCTAAACGACTATATCGAGTCACGTGTCTTTATAAAGTATTCGCAGTGTTAAAAGAGTACATAGTTATTATTCATATGAACAGATTAATTAATTAATTAAGATTAATTTAAAGCTCCTATATAGAAATACGAATGCTAAATAAAGTTGTCAGCTACAACTATTAATTACTAAAAATCACTGATTTTTACTTATATTTTCCTGGGCGCAATGCTCTCCCTGTACGTGTTATCGATCAATGTATTTATTAATGTGTAACAGTAATGACAACTAAAAACAGTGGAAGAATTTCAATTTTCAATTTTGGAATGACGTTTCCAAATATCTGCACATCTTCAGATTGCTCGATTTAACTTTCAGCAGATGCACGTATACACACGCTTTAAACATTTGCGCTGACAAATCATTACCAGATTAAAACCATGATATCTGCCTAAACTCATGATATCTGCATAAGAAAATGTGAGAAAGTCCACTACGGTTGCAATAGTAACCAGTAAAATATATCTCTACAACTCACGGAACTTAATGATAAATGGTTAATATCGAATGATTGAATCTCTACAATTCACTTAATGATAAATCGACAGATAAATGTTTCTGTACTTAAATGTTATTTAGTGTAAACATATCCTACTACGGACAAACTGTGGTATCTTACCACGGACAAACGATTACTTTTGAATATAAGGTTCAAATAAATAACTGAAATAACCTTTAACATCTAAACCCTGTTTAAGTGTAAATAGGAAAGCGACGTTGATGATATATGATACTACATAAAGAGCATAGGAAGTGGGCCGCTTTGACATATTTACTTTACCTTTTACCCAGTTACACTTTAACCTAACCTGAAAGTGCAACTTTCTTCAATGTATCGAAAATATCCTAGTAAAGATCATCATGCCACAAAATAAAATAGAGCCCTCAATTGATTCTTTACATTAAATACAAAACAACTTCAAAGTTGAGCGATGCAGCAACAGCTGTTTTTCTACTTTAGTAGATATTGTTATAATATTGAATATTAAGTTTATAAGAAAAATTGGGCTTACAGAACATGATAACTTTCTTATTTATCTTTCATGGTATTTCTTGGCATTATAAATATAGATTTTCTCAAAAAGTATCAAATTATGCCGAATAACATTAGATAACGATCAGAGTAAATGGTACATCCTGTACATTCGAAAATAATCGATAAAAATAATAAAGCTTTTGAATCGTGTTCTGAACGAAATCATAATGGGGCTATGAACGTAATATGTGAATATATATATATATATATATATATATATATATATACAGGGTGTATTTACTACTTTGTAACAACAGCTAGGACATGATCAACTCGGCAAAAGCAAACAATTTTTTTTAGTACTATTTTTCAAGATGGCGCCTGTTTTAGCCAATATGGCGGATATTAGATATTTAAAAAATCGTTTTTATCCTCGTTGTTTATTAATTTAAGAACAAATTTAAAACAGTAGTAACCAGTGATTAACTTACAAGTTAATCAACATGTAACAAAGCCAAAGGTTCCATATGAATAATTCATCAAATCATATTGACACGAACTCACTATAGTCATAGTCAGTTAAACAAACCGTGTGCAAATAAACGCAAACAATAATTTTCTTATGCTCTATACAAGGTTATTCGTTCTTTATGAATTACCAGAATATGCAAAGGCAAGTTGTTTACAAGGAGTTAATGTATTTTCATGCAACTTATGTGCTTTATTATCTGTCTGGTTCCTTGCCATAAATAACAGCTTTAAGGAACAGATTAGTATATATTATTTATAAGTATTACCAATAAGTTTTCTTAATATATAATTTCGAGGCATTTAAAGCAAATTTTATCGCTCTATAAATATTACATAAACCTATGTAGGTATACCGTACAATTCACGTGCAGAAGGAAACGTGTAATTGGTCAATAAATACTAGTCTATATAAAAGGAATATCGTCAGCAGTTTACTCCTTTCACATTACCTATATCTTTCCTGTACGTCTGGTTTTCTAATCCCTCGCGACCATAAACAACCCACTTTGGTCGGCAAGAAAGCTCGAATACAGAAAAGACCAAATGGGAACGAGTTGTATACCTTTCCTGCAGTAATTAGTGGTGGGCATTAGTCTAATTAGATACCAGCGCGCGCTTTAAATGCAAACGATTAGCGCTCGCAAACAAACGCTTTTACCGGCTAATTGCAGAAAATAAAGAAAATTGCACAATTTCAATGCAATGCCGCCAAGTCGAGTTCTTCTGCACTCGTCCGTTTCGCAAAATTCACGCCCGCGATTCGTTTGAATGATAAATTGCTAATCGTTTAGCAACCATTAGCTTAAGTAAAGGTTAAGCGTATCTCTGCATCAATTCGTTCGCAAAATACCTCGTAAACAGGCGCTTATGCAGAAGGCTAGGTGGCCCATAAATTGAATACTTTTAACATATCTGCATTCTACGTAAAATCACGAAATGATGCAATTTACTAAACAAATTGAAATTTTTTTTCGAAAAATAATTTGAGTAATTAAATTTCTGTTTCGACTAGTTTCGGAGTCAAATAGGTAATAGGTAGCATTCCTGCGATTTTCCTTCCCTTCATTAGCTAATCTGTACCTTCGTCATTTATTTCTCTAGCTATTTTACTCCCAAGCACCTTGTCTCTCCTACTAATCCTTTTGTCACTAGTTTCACTTCAGTTCCCAATGCTGTATCCAACGCTAGTTACAAATTTATCCAAAGATAGCGGAGACAATTTTCCAATCTTCTTACTTTGAGCGTGTTCCTAGATACAAGAAACATTGAAGACAATATCCCGTATTTTCTTCGATGTTAATAATATGAAATTATAAAATAATAATAAAATTTATTGCCCAACAGGATTCCCCTCTTTCAGGACAACATAAGCAAATACATTTTAATAACAAATGGTAGTCAATGCACGATATGATATGAAAGCATTGGTAAACACAAATACACGAACAAGAAGGCAAAAGAACCAGAAGAAATTAATATAGACCAATCTGAATCAATGCAAATCAACGTATATTGATGTAAAACAGTGTAAAGCAGTATAAACCGATATCAGTTAATAAATCAAAACAAATCAACTCCCGACATGTTGACCTCCCTGTCTAGCGACTAACATGCATATCCCATACAAAGACGCTCGAAACAACAGATTGGTCCTGACACCTGGAAGGCTGTAGATCCTAGATTCTCTGGAGATAAGACGGGATAACAGAAAGGAAAGTATATCAAGCAGGAGTGGTGAATCAACCCAGAGACTGGCTGGCAGTTACACAAATATCGTTAATGTGTGATGTAAAAGATATCTCAGAATCGAATGTGACTTCCAAGTCCTCAAATCTATCTACTTTTCTCAGCACGTGGCTCCTGATTCAATAAGCCACAATGAAATGCTTTTTTTTCATTTCTTCGATTTCAATTCTCACATCATCCAAGGATGTAATCAACGTTGTGACGCGATAAGACATCTTCGGCACATCCCGCAATACGGGAAAATATTTTCAGCTCTTCAGCGTACGCCAGGACTGGACATGGTATACCAAGAAGGAGATCATTAATAAACATATTAAACAACAAAGGGCTAAAAAGTAATCCCAGCGACACGCTCGATGCAGCTGAGAGATTGCGCGATTTAAAGCCATTATAAAAGACATAATTATTCTATTCTGTAGGTAAGATGAGGAGTTCAATCAAGTTAGACAGCCCTCTGTAATCCAGTATCTTCAGCAAGATGCGACGACCTGTCGAACGCATTGAAAAAGTCAGTACACATCACATCCACCTAATCCCTGACATCTAATACCTCAGAGATATATTGAGTAATTGTTATCAGATTGGTTGCCGTTGACCTGCCTCTGACGAATCCATGCAGGATAGTTTGTTTTATCGCCCTTCTTAAATATAGGTACTATATGAACAGTCTTCTGTCTTGCTGGAAAGGCTCAGGGTCTAATCGCCAGATTGATAATAAAAGTTAGGGGTAAGTCAACACAAACAGTCAGTCTCTCACCAGCAAACTGGAAAAATTATCATCACCCATCGACAACTTACTTGGAATACTAGACATTACAGGCAGCGCATCAGATTCAGCTACTAGGAAAAGCGAGGAAAAATGAGTTAAAACATCAAGTATTACACTTGATGAAAACTAGAATATCCTGTAACATCATCTGCACTGGCGCAGATGATACAGGTGCAGATAATGTACCACTTCTGGAATTCGAGATCCGCCCCTTGTCTGCTACACATATTTCCAAAACTGTGAGAGATCATCGCGAATACCGAACTCTTCTTGTTAATCCTCTCAATCTTTGAAACTCTTCGAAACCAAGCACGCTTCACACCTAATTGACAACCATTTACGAGTAAACAAACCAAGTCACAATTTTTTAATCTTAATCCCGTGACATGACGATATTCGCGGATCACCGCTAGTAAAAATTGACACACAAATTAGCACAGCACGAAAATCACCACACGTCGGTAATACTAAATTAAAAACAGCTAATAATTAAATTAGTTAATAATATTAGTTAATAAGGACTATATGGAAAACTAAAAGCTGACATTAACGTAAATACAGGGTGGCCCAAAAAAATATATTTTTTAAATGGAGTAGTATTTTTTTCATAAACATTTTATAACTTCTGATTTATTAAATCTTGCGTGGCACTTTACACTCGAACACATTTATTGATTTATTTCGAAAATTTTGTTATAGAACCAACATGTTTATGAAAAAACTGTACTATTCCATTTAAAAAGATGTATCCTCTTTTCTCGGGACACTCTGTACGTATGTTAATGCCCGCCTATAGTTTTCCACATAGTCCTTTGCTTACCTTATATACCACAGTTTTTGTCCTGCAACGATATTTTCTCCCAATTCCGAGATATCCAATGGGGAAATATCTCGGAATACAGGCTGGTCCTAAAACATATGTCAAAAATGTTAAGGTAGGTAGAGGGGGCCTAAATGAGCTGGTGGCGACTGCTGATGACTGCGGCGTATAAAAACGGATCTCAAACAGCATATATCGTTTCACCAATGTGGAGCTCGCCGACATGCATTTCATGTATAGGGCTGCACAAGGAAACCTGTGCAGAGCACCTCTTGTAACTGTTAATAAATTTTTGTTTTCTTTTGTCTTTACTTGTCTTTTCAGTTTCCTTTGATTCATACTGCTTTACAACCTAGCGTTTTAATGTGTCATTACCGCACACACATTCCTATACAAAGTATGCTTATTTAGGTCGCCTCTACCTACCTTTACATTTTTGACATATATTTTAGGACTACCCTGTATATATATATATATATATATATATATATATATATAATCCTGTAATGTTAAATATAACAACATAAAAAATGATGAAGATATGAAGATTAATCATCAAAGACCTTTTGTGGTAGCTCTTAAATGTGCTGGAGAATTACTCAATTCAGTAAACATTACTGTATGTAATAAATTTTTTGTAGTGTTAAATATGACAACAAACAAAATATATGTAAGAAGCCATTTGCAAACTTTTATGGATGTTCTAACCAAGTAGTGAGGACAACTCTTTTAAAGGTCCGTTATGATAGCTCTTAAATATGCTGGAAAATCTCAAATTTCAGCTTAAATTTCAGGAAGCTGTTAATTAACTACCGCATTTGAAATTAAGACTTCGCAATTTTAGGAAACCAATGCCAACATGTTTGATTTTTGTCGTTTAAGGTTTCTTGTGGGGCATGTATATTTCTAAGGAATAACAAATTAAAAATTGATTAAGGAAACCATGGGAATTGATTAAGGAAACCATTTAATAAAAATTTCAACCTGAGAACCTTATAACTTCTCCAGAAATTGACTGAAAATGAGCATAATAAAGAGAGTATAGTTTTGTGGGCAGATGGTGGTTTAGACTGGTCGGAATGTGATAAACTTAGAAAACATACTTTTACATCTTACCAAATTTACGTTAAACGACTACGTATAATGGCATAATTGTCGTTACTAGGCAATAATCTACAATAGATGAAAAATAGTCGCACTGAACGAATAGAGATAAGCAAGGTTTGGCTGAAATTGTCGGTGGCCGTGTGATATGACTAAAATTTTTCGATCATGAAGTGAATCAAGAAAGATATTTTGAATTTCTACAACAAGAATTGAGTCTGAATTCGGCTACATTTATTTTCATATCCACTACAAGTAGGTGTTTTAAGTAGAAATCTTTGGAATAAATAATTTTTACAGGAAAATTAATTCACATCCGAGCAGGATTCGAATCGGCGACATTCTGTTTGGAAGACAACTGCTTTTTCTTGAGCTATCGAGTATCTCTCCTATTTTTTCAGAAAATCATTTACAATTCATGTGAACTAAAACGGTTTCATATATGAAACTTATAAATCAATTAATGACGTTTTATAAATAAGATAGGTACTGAACAATTATTCAAGGCACGTTCGTGAATATCAGCATATACCTTCCCCAGGCGAGCAAATAAGAAGAATGGGATTTCTCAAAGGTTTTGCGGCTCCCCACATCTCACTCTTCTTCGTTATATGGGATCACTTGAGTAATATTTACAGGACGAAACCGGCAAGTGTGGAGGTGCAGAAGGAGGCAATAAGGCATAAACGCAAGCATAATTCACCCGTAAGAGTTAGAAATCTCGAAAATGTGTTTTAGTTCTGCTTAGAACACTGCCAGCAGATAAACTGGCAACGTTTTGACCATCTGTAAGAAATAGTTATTATCTTCAATACATTCCCCAGGTTATTTCAAATAATGTTTAAGTTAGTTAAGCTTATCTTAGAAAGTAAGTAATACTTCTATAACTTTCAATACTCTTCAAAAGCTATAAGTAGTGGAGGTTGACATTGAAATTAACTGATGATGCCAAAGAGAATTTATTCGGTGACATTACCGAAATTTGGATAGGCTTAAAATATCGGCAACTGAAAATATTCTCACGTTTATCCTACACAAAATTATACTTGACACTCTTAAGGACTTTTTATACGCTGTATATCAACCTCAGTTATGTCAACCTCCTATTTCCAGATATAATCGTATCACGTTTACCGCAAATGAGAAAAGCGCAAAAACGCACATAGTTTCAATTTCAGAGTTGCAGCTCAATGTCGAACAGCACGCGAGCGCTGAAAGTAATGACATTGCGTTACGATAGTTGAGTGTTTTTATGGCATTTATTGTCCGGTCTATGACGCAAAGTATGACATTTTGCGGACAGGTCCCGCGTCTAAACGCTACAAGAACGTAATATCTGTGGACCAGATGGTAATTAACGGTTATTGTCTATTTCGACTGGTGGGTGAGGTGCCTTGAATCAGATCCGTTGAAAAACGCCGACCGATTGTGAGCGACTCAGTCGCCGGCTCATTGTTCAAAAACAAAATGTTATCGGTAGAGCACATCACGAACTTCTTTTCTCCGAACGATGCCATTATGAAATTGAATTATTTCGCTAGCTTGCATTGCGTGAGTCATCTATCTGCGTTGATTAACGACGTTTCGACGACGAAAAGGTCAAGAAAACATACTCCTTTACCTCACAGAGAATTGAAATACTATCCACATAGAACGCTTACGGAAATATAAGTTTGGATTTCGGATATCCATAATATTTTCCGTTTTCCTGGGGTATCAATTCACATTGTTTATTTAATTTATATTTTTCCATCTTGTTGCGTTCATTCCCTGCGTCATTTATTCTATTTTCGTTTTCGCGAAACAAAATTACTTTTCTTTGCGCATCGAACATTTTCCAACCTGTATACACAGTCAGTGTACATCGCATTGGTATATTATACTCACAAGGGAAGTGTCACAACTATCACTCACCGATTTCGATGCAACTTGGTACAGCGATAGAATGGACAGAAATAAAGGCTTACGTATTTTTTTTCGATTTTTTGAAAAAGTATTTATTCGCTTGTATTTTGAAAACGAAAGCTGTTATCGAAATGTGGTAAATGCAAACTGATATTTATTTTTAAAGAACCTACCATTGATTTATCACACATATACCAAAAGGTGAAAAGGAGGAAATCCCTAGTTTTTTGGAATAATTTTAAAACTACCCTATCGATTTCGGCGGCATTGAGCATACATATAATACTTTTAAAAATATTAGTTACATGTTTTTCCTATTCTCTGCAGATCACCCTCCGCGAGGTTACGGGGATAATGTATACCCTCTTTTCGTGATAAAACCGTTAGTTATTTACAAAACAGTTCGCAGGAAAACCGTAAACTAGTCACACCATAAGATTTTTGTGGTAAAATAAGGTATTTACGACATTTAGGGGTGGTTGGGGTTAACTATCCTATTAAACATTCATTCTTTCGCGAGTGTTACTTGCTGGTTTTGATGAAATTTAGCGCAATGTTTGCTTTCGGCGTGATGTAAAGACCTGAGAACGAATTTATGAAGGTTAGAAATTAGGGGTAGAAAGTACATTTTCGCCAATATCTCGAAAACGAAAACAGTTGTCGAAAAATTTTAAGTGTTAATATTCCTTACTAAAAATTTCTATCGATGTTCCTGGAGTAAATTGCACTGCTTTTCTTTAAATAAATTCAATATAAAATATATAAATATATATTTATTTGTAATGAGTTTAAAAGTAACAAACTGAGAATTTTGTTAAATATACCGAACATTAGATTCTATATTACATATATATTTTATATTCTATATTGAGATTATAACAGGTATAACCTCACAAATATCGCATGCTGGCTTGTCACTCGAAAAGCAAACCTCCACTGGATTTTCAAATTGTTCTGGTCTCTCATCTATATACCCACTTGCAAACCATACACATTTAAAAACATTGATAAATCGAGGAGAGGCTGTTTGTCATGCGTTAGAGATTGCAATTTTAAAATATTATCCCGCTGATGTAGATTGACGTCATAGTGATAAAAAATAACTTTATCAGAAAATGTTCTAATAAAATTTTTCCATATTTTAAAGCCAAATACGTCAAGAGGCTGTATTTGACCTGTTGTTCCTGCACGTATAGCCAAATGTTTAAAATTAATATCTGATGAAGCTACTTCACTAATAATGTCAGCACAGCAGCCACTTCAAGAATCCAATAATAGTAATTGTATGGATACAGTATTTGGAAAATATACACTTTGTAGCCAATCTTTCATGTGTCCTGAAGTTAGCTTTCCAGGTTTTGATGCCAAAACGAATATATTATCCGCTTTGAACATTATATTTGCTACCCTCGGTCCAAAGATGCCAGAGGTTTCTCCTAACACAATTAAAAGTGGACAAAGAAATTTCCTATCCGCAGATATGATGGATTGAATTGTGTAGCTAAACGTTGTAGATGACACCGCCTGGACTATACAGGGTGATTCACAACCTATACGCATAAACTTGTACATTTATTCCTCGTGATAAATAATGATTATTAAGCAAAAAAAAATTAATAAAAGTTTTTTAATTTCCGAAATATCCGTATAATTAAAAAAGAACAAGGTAGGCTGGTAAAAAATAGGTATGTATTTTGTTATTAAGTTGTGTATTAAGTTGACATTAGTTGTGTCAGTTTAACTTAAGTCATTCGACATTGGTTGTAACTTAACTCATTTACAACTTAAAAATAATGGCGCACAATTTCACTAATGAAGAACTAATGGATGTGGTGCTAACATACGGAG
>JAWQRM010000348.1:0-23850 GCA_033557675.1 Coptodactyla brooksi
ATATATATATATACATACATATATATATATATATATATACATGTATATATACATATATATATATATATATTTATATACATACATATACATATATTAATATTTGATAGTAAAAGAAAACTGGTGAAAATAAAATTAGTGAAATTAAGAAATGCAGTTCTAAAAAGTCAAAAAAAATTGGCGCCGTACGTGGTCTCCAACTGACTCGCGCCAAGCGACAAAATATACAGAGCACGCCTTAAGCTACTTAGCTACAGTGCTTCATGCTTAGTGAACGCTATCAAACATACTTACCAGAGAGTTGGTAAAATGCTCAACTTTACACGGAAATTTCTCAGTAACGAAGGCCCATTCACCCAAACCCTTTTACGCTTTTTGTACCCTCGACCTCCCCTATCGAATGAACTATAACTCATTCAAATTTGTATTTCGCAGTTGGCGGCATCTCCTTGTTAGATGAATTCAACAGTGCTTAATTTGATCTTCGGTGAAACGAATTGGATTATTTGGACTCAGTAGTGCATAAGTTGTTAGTTTTACTTACTTAGTGTTACTTTTACTTATTGACATTGCATTTTGTACTCATATTTTTAGTATGAAGTAATAGAATGCAAGCCTCCTAACTCATTCACTTGGATTCAGTAAGCTTACCATATTTCTTATATTTATTAACAGTTAACAGTATTTTGTTTATATTTCTGAGGTAAGATTAGAAACACGACTGAACACCAACTAATAATTATAATATTTATTAACTATCAATCAGATACATTAAATAACAAAATAATTTTCCAATTAAGAGCACATTCCTTCGTTAATTAACTGATAACAACCAACAACAACACTCATCATGCTTGTCTCATTATATCAGTGTTGTTTTTTCAAATACGTATATTCTTTTTTATATAAAATGAATAATTTGGTTTTAGCCGTGTGCTCTTTATTATTATTTGTTTGTGTACCTTTAAAGGTATATTATCCAGATGATAAAAACATTGAAGAATTTGATGCATATCTGGCAAGATATAACAAAAGCTATAATGATACGGAGTATCCAAAAAGGCTGAAAGTGTTTATAACCTCCAAAGAAAAGATTCATGCACTCAATACAGAACGGAGTCATCCTGATTCGGCGTATTATGGATTAACAAAATACACTGACTTACTACCCTTTGAATTTTTAGTAGGTAATTTTTTGAAAAAAACTGGAAGTGAACCAAGCTTTAAAGAATGGCTTAATGAACATAAAAAGGATATTCCTTTAAAAGTTGATTGGCGCAATAAGGATATTTTTTCTTCTATATACAATCAAGGGGTATGTGGTGCATGTTGGGCATTCACAACAATAGAATCTATAGAATCCCGTAAAGCTATTCAAAGTAAGAAATTAATAAAACTAAGCGTACAACAAATGATTGATTGTTCAATACAAAACGACGGATGTGATGGAGGGGATATGTGTGTTTTACTAGAAGAAATAGTAGAAAAAAAGATTACAATTGTTAAAGATAGTGAATATCCATTAACACTTCACACTGGAGAATGCAAAATAAAAAATGTAACAGATGGGGTTACTGTAAAAAACTACAAATGCGAGTACTTGGGAAATCATGAAGAAATGATTTTGAATTATTTAGCAAACATAGGCCCTATTAGTGCTGCTGTTAACGCAGGTGTATGGCAAAATTATTTAGGAGGAATTATTCAGTATCACTGCGATGATTCACCATTTTTTATGAACCATGCTATTCAGATAGTGGGCTATGATGTCAGTGGCCCAATACCGTACTATATTGTAAGGAATTCATGGGGAACAGATTTTGGGGAGAATGGATACCTACGTATTGTCATTGGGAAGAATATGTGTGGTATAGCAAATAAAGTTGTTAGCATTTACATATAACTTTAATAACAGACTATAATGTTCGAAACGGAAGAATGATTTGAAATTAAGGCTGTGTATAAATTAAATCAAATATCACATGAATATAAATTGGACTTGTAAATATATTAATAAAGTCCTTAAACAATCCATTCATTACTTCTTTATTCATTTAACCTTATGACTTTCGATGACTTTAAATCGATTTTAAAAAGTTTGTTCTAATTCTAATAGCATAACTTTTCATATACTTGGTAAAACATATACCGTACTGGAAAATACATCTTGTTGCATAGGGGTATTGTATCATCGTCTAATTGGCGCACGAGTCAGGTGATCCCGGAGATCGCACGACAATTAGCGAGTCATGCACTTACCTCGACAGCTTTGACGAATGCACATCTCAACCGTTTTTACAACCGCTGAGAGTTCAAATTATCAGGTGGTATTTGAGCGGTAATTCTTTGGTAGAAATTGTAAATTTATTCGCAGTTGCTTTCGAAAATCGTCTAGTTACATCGCATTGCGTATTGTCAATGTATTCGAAACGATAATTTGTGCCACAGGTCGTCGCCAACGTCACTTAAAATTTGAATGAGATCATAATAAAAATTATTTAAGCTCATCAAACTATTACACCAAAAATACTCTTCAGAGTGAAGAGAAATTTTTACGACAAGTTAGGGTATTGTTTAGCGAAATAGGAGGCACCTTTAAATTAGGAGGAATCTTTCATTTAGCTTTACTTTTAAATATTAGAATTATTTTATTTTAAAGTGACCTTTTATTTGAGTAAGAACGAAATTTTTGTTTGTTCGCCGAACTCAAACGTTCGAAAAGAGATGAATGAACATTTATTGATAGTAGTTAAAAAACAAGTGCATGTAAGACAATTTCAACCAGACATGAGTGCATACTCCCATGACATTAGAAGTTTTAGTAAGGACTCGTGCCGTAGATCAAGCGAGTTCATGAGGTGGAGTCACGTGTTATGTGAATCTCGTATGAGACAAGTAAGATTTTCCCACGCAGTATGAAGATAAATACAGCAACATTAATTGAAAATTTATTAATAGTAATAGATCTGTCTGTACGTGAAGAATTTTTCCTGAAAATAATATCAAACTAGTAGAATTTTGTGAAACCGAGACTGAAAAAGCAAAGGAGAGTGAATTTTTTAGGAAAATTTTCAGATGAATCATCTTTTACCACTGATGGTTATCACAATAAAAGGAAAAAGAAAGCATTGAACAGTTGCTAGAATTGTGGGTTGAGAACTTTTAGCTTTGCAACAAAGTTAAACAAGTCACAATCAGGAGCGATGAACTCAACCGGTCTTTTTTATTTAAGTAAGAAAGAAGAACATGAAGAAAGATTTACGTAATGATGATTCACTCAATCGAAGAAGAAAAATCGAAAGTCTCTGAGACAATAATAATCAGAACAATAATGAGACAAAAGCAAATAAATTGAAATGAATATTGACCACTATTGAATTTCTTTCAACTTCTTTGGCAATCTATAACTTTCAATTATAAGTTTGTTAGTAATACTTATTAGAAGTTGGACATAAAAAAATGCAAAAAAATGTACACTTTTGCGAATATTTAGGTTACTTACTACAAATCCTTCAAATACCTTTCATAAGGTAAACTGAAGAAAATATGTAAATCATGCTTGGTAAGTACGTACCTTTTCTAATATAAGGTTCTATTGTATCAAAAACGACTTGTGTAGATCGCCCGCCTGTCCACAAATAACATCCATCAAAACCAAAAGAGTACAAATCATCTCCAACACCGTTCCCACCCCATTTTTCACCACCTCCTGGATAAGGAATATAACCTTTGGAGTTAGCCCAACCGATACGCAAGTGTGGCGTCATATGAGTAGTTTGCTCTAAATGGTCCATCGTTACCTCGAAATACCACTTCTGGTATATTGCACTACCTTGAACACGACCCACAAATATATTTGGTCGTACACTGAAATGCAATGGCATATACATGTACTACATCAAGTTAAAAGGTTTTCGATGCCTTACCTAGCTACGTGATCCACTAGCTGTGTTTGTAACAGCAAATTCTTTCCTGGCAGCAAGAAATCGCAAATGTTGTTTTGTGAACTACGAACTGCTACACCGTTACCCACGCAAAGTGAACATAAGACATCAAGGACCTTTGGATCTCTCCCATGCTTTTCTAGCAGTGATATGATAACTTTAATATGTTCATCCTAAACAAAAGGTTTTCAGATATTTTATCATGTACAATTATTATCAAGAAAATGACAATTTATCTTCAATGGAAAATAATAATCACACTTTAAACTAAAATGATACTGTTTTGAAGATTTTACAAAAAAAAATAAATTACTTACTTTCATCATATTTAAGGCTTCCGGAGAATCAATAAGGACGCAATGCAACACATCAAGCATTCCTGTGCCTTCGCTGGAAGCTTGTGAGCCCAACCGAGAGAACAGCCAATTCAAACGGTTCGAATTAGCGAACTGTGCACAATTTGTGTGATTTCCTTTAATGATTGCTGCTAGCAACTGATACAAGTAGCCGGAGATCATCTCCCAGCTCTGGTCACCCGAAAGTGCGGCCACGAATCCTTGCGATGTGATGACGTTAATTTTATCGATGGCTTCCAAAATTAAGTTCAAGATGCCCTCCTCTTGGAAGAGGTCTTGGCGGTTTCTTAAAGCCCTGAAACGATTCTGTTTCTCTTCGTGCTCCATGTCCTCTTCTGGTTGAGCAAAATAGTTGATTAAATCTTCTAGACACATCACCATTTCGCTTAAGTTAACTGTGTGGAAGAACATCGAGTGTCTTCGATTCATTTGTAACGTCTCTAAGCCACTATAAAGAAACGAAAACTTAAATCCTCTCTTTTGTTATTATAATGAAACGTACGTTATAAATTGTGTGAATAAAGAACTGCATTTTCTAATTACTCTAGCTGTTCTGGATTCTTCTTCCTGGCTTCTACTAAAATCCAAGCCATCATCCATTTTTCCTTCTTCATGAAGTACCGCTTGTTTCTCCTCTACTTTACCCACACCTTTTTTCTTAGTTTCATATGACTGTAATAAATTGTGGAATGTTACCATTATTTGAGAGAGATATTAGTAATTACAAATATGGACTATATGCTAATTATTTTTGTCTGGTATATGCTTAGAGCAGAAGATTCTTTTTTGAATTATAATTGTTAAAATTACTCAAAAGACACTATGCGGGGTTTGAACAATCGCCAAAAATTTGTCAAGAACTTTGTTTTTGTCTAAAATTACAAAGGTACAGTGATGTAAGAAAGTAGTGGATACTTTTAAAAATGTTTTAATTTTAAATTATGTATTTAAGTATTTCAATCTGACCTTATAAGATAACCAAAGTCCTGACTCTGCATGTTGCACAATAACAGTAGAGTCACCATATTTTATAATCGGTAGACCTATAACTTCTAAATCTTTGTCTTCTAATACTATTTTTTGATCGTCTTTAGCTTGTCTCAAGCAGAAAGCTGTTGATGCTGTGGTAGCTTCATCTCTAGAACATCAAATACAGTTTGAACAATAAAGATTATTACGTGGCGCATTACTAGCAATATATTACCTCGCCATTAAAATAAGTTCATTATTTTCATTAACACCCAAATATCGGCCAGTGGTAATATGACGAATTCGCATTGGGTGCGACCAATTGATAAAACCCCCAGCCCACTTTGTCCTGGCCAATTCTAATCGCCACAGTGATCGAGCTTGAGACATTACGCTGCCGCCTTCATAAACAACAATACTAAACACAATCATATTAGGAAATGTAGTGACGACTTATCGAAGAGAATTGTATACTTATGTACTGGATCTCTGCTCCATGTGGATGGTATCGTCAGACACTCGTCACCGCCATGGAAAAATCTGAGGACATCTCCACCAAATACGAAACCCACGTATTTCATGCGCGAAATACCGGTTCCGTAAGGCTGTACAGACCAGTGCGTAACATGGAAGCTAGCATTAACAATAGATATTTCGTTTTCTTTCGTTGTGTGCTAAAAATCAAATAGTTCTTAAAATGAAGCAAGTAGGTTATCAACCATACTTACCAAATAACGTTCAGTGGCAACTGAGACTAAAATAAGATCATCACCAACACGTACTTTTTCACCCTCGGATCTGCAGATTTAATATAATATTATTAGTTGATACTATTCAAAAAGTCTAGGTTCTAAATGATAGTAAATGTACTGGACATTTACGAACCCAGACTTTCTGAATAATTAGAATATTTCATAAGAATTATCTCTTAATATGGTATTTAGAATGCGTTCAAAAATAGTTTATTACATTGTCCAGAAATAAATTACCCTTTTGTCAACTTTAAATTAATATAGCTTAGTTCATAATAAAGTTTATTAAAAAAGTAAAATCATTTAAAGCTACACATTTTTGTCAATGAGATGCAAGTTTATTAAATAATTCCTCCAAGCAGGAATTGAACCTTTGATCTTCTGCTTTCATGACAAGTACTCTTATCATCTCTGCTATGTGACCCCCACTCTTCAGAATATCATCCTCTTATTTCTTCTGTTCCAAAAATCCCGAATAACTGCAGAACACTGCTAGTTTTCGCTAAATGAGTATATTGGCATCATGTTTCCTTATAAGGTATGAACAGTGCAAAGGGATACATAAGTATTATTTATGTTTCGCCCAGATATGGAATTAAGTAACTAATCACTCTTGAAAAAATGAATTGACCTCCGAGCAGAAATCAAACACAGGATGTTCTGCTTTCATGATAGGTTCTCTAACCGTCTGAGCAAGGTGAGTACCTTCTCACTCTTCAGAAAATCATCCTCTACAAATTTATTAACTCTAGCAACACAGAATTTTGGAGATCTTGGGCGAATAAAATTTTCGAAGGCATTTTTAGCATCGACTTAGTCGGTGTAGACTTTCTTTTGCAAAAAGTTGTCGAGATGCTTGAAGAAGTGGTAGTCAGTTGATGAGAGATCCCAAGTAAGTTGGATGAAACAGAGTTTCGTTGCACGATTGCACCTTTTTGATTGATCAACATATTTCACATGTAATTTCTCTTATTACTTCAATTTTGCAACAATACTTCTCCGCGCTAATAGCTTTACATGGATTCAAGCAGTTGTAGTGAAGCATTCTGATCACCAAACAGTCACTATATCTTTATTTTACATTTTTGGGAAAGTTTTAGTTTTGAGTTTAAGTATTTTGATACTTAACACAGTCTGACCATACCGTGAAACATATGCAATTACAATGCAGAATCCGTTTACTGCAAGTTTTTTGGTTTTCATTGAATTTTTGTGGAATTCATTTACCCAGCAGTTTTTTTCTTTTTAATTGCCCAAAGGTGGTCAAAAACCATTTGCTTATGCTCAATTCATTAGTAAGTTCTCAAACTCCTCGATGTGCGCGGTCGCCTTCAAGGGTCTCTTTTTCGCTATGAAATTATTATTGTATTTTGGGAACCAATGTTGAATTATGAGAATATAGGAATGTGTTCTTAAAAAATGTTTCAAACTTTAATATAATAAAAATGGCAATTTATTTTCTGACAACCTAAGAGATTATTAGTGTATCCACTTAATGTTTACTATCACTCCAACTTATTCTTTTCTGTTATTAAATCGTATTCTCCTGTTTCTTTAATGCAATTGTTTTTAACGTAATCCTGTCTTTTTTAATGCAGTGTAGGTACACCGCTAACAAAACAAAGGAAACAATGTATTAAAAACCGTTCATACAAAGATCCTCAGCCACACATTATCCCCAACCAGGTTGACCAAGATAGGTATAATGTCAATTCGAGCTCAGAACTAATCATAGATATATAGAGAAAAAAAGAGGATAGCCATGCCATGCATATGAAGTTTAACTAAAACAAAAAAAGATACGATTAAGAAAAATTTTTGTTTGAAGATGAAGCGTTTCACATCGGTGTTAGACATTAATATGGCATAAAAGTAACAGGATGGAGAGAAGAAAAGGAGTAGGAGACAATTCAGCATAAGTATATAAAATGTGTTTTATATACTTACGTATGATGAATATACCCATTGTCTAATGGGTCTGGATCGCATCATGTCAAGCTACACAAAGCGACAGAAAACCGAATGAAACACAAAAAGTGATACTCAAAGAGGAAAGATATGAAAAATAAATATTTTGGGGAGATATACACAGAAAACCCTAAAAGGAACAGATTTACGGATATGGAGATAACGAGACAACAGGATCAGGGAAACACCAGAAAAAGCTTAATGAACAAATGTGTGATAGAAGTCAAAGAGGCAAACTGGTGGTGCCACATAGAAAAAAGTGTCACATAACTTTGTTAATAGTGATATCAAATAGTCGTGCTTATGTATAAAACGAAACTGCTGGAAGTGCTAAGGTAACATAACCACTTGTTAATAAAAAGAACGTCAAAATATGCCGAAAACCTTGTAAGTTAAAACATAACAAAAAAAAACAAAAAATATGCTTCATTAACAACCCATGTTATGTTGCGATCATGAGAGCATGAATGCAGAAATGAAGAATATGCAAGAGAATTTCAGAGAAAGGCTCAGAACAGCCAGAGGCTAGACCACAAAACACCTAAATGTAGAAGTTTACCAGTCAAAAAATAATGTACTTACTGTATCGTAATACAGGATGGGCAATATGTTAAACAGATGCAAGAAATAATGAAGGATATAGAACATATTGGATAAATAGATAAAGGTTTAGAAAAAAATTATGCTGGCAGACAAAAATGGCAGTAGTTATACCAAAAACAAAAAAAGATAGAATCTTACCTTTGTTTACTAGCAGGATGTACTGTCCACCAACAAGCCTCTCCTTGGCTATGTTCTTGTAAACCCACGTCGAAAGCTAGCTTGTCATTACTTGAACTGGTTGACAAACATGCTAAATACTAAGAAATAAGTACAAAGATGAAATCAATAGTTTCACGATGAATAATCACATATCCAACATACCATATCACTATTTTGATGACGAAGCAGGATAGCATTACCGTACAACAATGTAC
Organism: Coptodactyla brooksi; assembly: GCA_033557675.1. NCBI lineage: Eukaryota > Metazoa > Arthropoda > Insecta > Coleoptera > Scarabaeidae > Coptodactyla > Coptodactyla brooksi. The sequence goes on from JAWQRM010000348.1 coordinate 8,964, forward strand.
GATGGCCAGATCCTGTACCTTTTCCCTGATAAATGAAAAATTGTAAATATTATGTTGGGCTCGTGCTAGCTACAAATAAATATATAAGGGTAGCAAAATGCCGTACTCTATTGTTCTACAAAGCCACATATTTACACATACAAAACCTGGGTATAACAAAGAAAAGTGCTGAATAAAATCGCTTTGGATGTACCATTTAAAAATACAAAAGCTGGAATTTAATTACTGGAACTGGATTAAAAACAGTGATGTGCAGGAGTTGAATTAAAATTCTTATTCTTAAATATGGTATTTGGAGAAGAAAACATCTCCATTTACCAAATAAAATACATTTTTTTCAAAAAATGGTTTTTTAGTTTTTAGTTTACTCATAATAAACCCGGGACGCGAAACTTGGAACACCTTTGGAAGGCCAAATTGTTAGTAAATCACCAAAGAAAATCCAATTTCTGATATATTTAGAATGTATAGAGAGTAACCATTTTAGTGTCGAAGAATGCTACGGTGTTGCCACGTGCTCATATCGAAAGTGTCTATGACGTGATTAATTATCATAACACGAAGCTTGGTGAAAAGAACGTAAAAAGAATTTTGGAAATCGGATAATTCTTAGAGAAAGAAATACTATTTCTTTTTCTAATAGTAGCAAGTGACGTAAAGAAAGTGGAATTTTATTTGGCCCTTCATCATATATTTAAAGAAAATGCTTGGCACTAAAACAGTTAAGTTTGTAATTGCCAGAAATGAAGAGTTGCTGAGCTTGTGAATCTAAATGCAAGTATCTTAGAGGAATCGTAATCAACCACAGTTGGAATTGGAAACACATCTCAAAGATATTAAAATCTTATAAAAAGCCTGGTTGACTCGACAGGTTACACATCCTGTTGACCTTTGTATTTAAGTAATTGTACATTAACCAGAAAATTTATTAGTAGAAAGGAAGTTGAAGAATGGTTAAACTGATTTAACAGTCTGCAAAATACCACAAGATGCATTTGTAGAAAAGAAGGAATGTATAAAGGCAAAACTACAGCAGCAGGACATGGTGATCTGACAAGTGGCAAAGAAAAAAAAAACAGAATACGATTCAGTCAGTATTCAATTTTAGATAAACTAAAATTGAAGGGTTTAACATCAGAAAAATCATTTAATACTGTGTGATTGGGGCAATTGTATTACCTGGCTTTGTGCACCTTCTTCATCTGATTTTACATTACTTTGTGCCTGAAAAGTAATTTATTCTTTTTAGACTTTTTCATCTTGAACCATCTCCTTATACAGTGCTGTGAGAAAAGTACTACAAGAATGTACCTCCTTCCAAGAGTGTAAACACCAAAATAAAAGTTGAAATTTTGTAGAGAGTTGTTTTATTTAAAACGATTAAGTGATATGTCCTTAAAACTCTGGATTCTATGTGTATATATCATTAAAAGCACGATTTTCACAACTCATTTTTTTTAAATAGGCAATTTACTCTTTTACTTTACTGTTTTCATTATATCAATATAAAGTAACAACAATCTAAAAGTTTGACAAATTAAAGCTGTCCAAAAAAATACCGCTTTCTAATTTATGCATCGATACTTTCTACAATTGTGAATAAATTTTCTGAGTTAGAGTTCACTGGTTATGTTTAGATTTTTGCACCGCGACTTTTCTGTGGCTTTGTATTATTCATATAGTTTTATAAAAGAGTACGTTTCAAAACTATGTTATTTAAAATTAAACCAAAACCAGTAAGTTAAAAATTATGTGAAAACAATTATAGCGTGTATGTAATACGTGAATCTATAGGACATATCTTGTAGGATAGAGCACGAGAAGTTCATTGTAGAATCATATTTCATAGTTACAAGAAATTTTCCTAACCAAGAGTCTCCTACTATAACAACTGGAGTCGGCACAGTAGGAGAGTTGTGAACTCTTCTCACAATACTGGTAGTTTTCATCAAAGAAAAGCGTTCAGCTGCCCGCTAGTTTTAAACAATAATACTCTGGATGATTGCTTAAAAATTTTAATGAACACGGCAACTACAAAATGCTTTTGATACATATTAATTAATGGCACTAGTTTCAGACACATAAATTAAAAACCTGTCTGGAGTTCATTTTTTTCATATGACTTTTTTTTACTTTTAATGAACTCCTCAAAAAGTTTTTAATACACAATATAAATACGTTTGGTATTTGTGAACACAAACTTGGCTTAAAAGGCTTGCCAGATGCTGATACATCTTTGGCACAATTGCAAGATCCCGTGAATCATTGGCGAAGTTCCCTATTTGAGAAAAGGAAATGCATACACAAACACTTATGTGCAAATATGTTTATACATAAATTACTTTTCATCCTTTTGTGAGAATTATTAATTACAACATTTGCTACCCAATATATATTATCGATCATAAAATATCTATCTACTACTACTACATATAGCCAATGTATATATTTTTAAGTGTCGGTTAGATGATATAGCAGTAAGTAGGAGTGAGTAGCAATTATTAATTAAATTAGGTGAAATATTAACAGCGACAATATTTGCATATGAATTTACTTTTTAATCTTATTATACTCAAGGTTTATAATTGTTTTTTTTTATATGTAATTATTTTCAAGTGTTTGTGTAAGTGGATATATCATAATATGCAGTGAAATTACATCGATTTTGAATTTAATTTGAAGATGGCAAAATGAGTGTGTACAATCTGGTTTGCACAAATTTCATTTGGTTTTAATTTCAATTAGTGTTGTTAGCACCATTTACATAAGTATATTACCCACTATTAAAAAAATTCAATTTCGTTAAGAACATTTCTATACCAATATTATTTTAGTATTTTTGGTGATGAAACATTGTGTAAAGCCTTGCGCAACTACGAGTGGTATGAGTAAAAAATATCTCTATACTACCTCTCGAAATTTCAAAACAATAAATATGTACTAATAGAGGTTATTGGTATTAAAAAACACAAAAATGCGTTATTAAAAAATGTTAATCCGAGCTCTTTACTATATATAGAATATTTCTTGTACGACTGTACGACATACGTTGCGTCGTTTTTACTTACTACATTATCCTGACCCTGAAATCCAAAAAGAAATTTACGGGATACAATAAAAAAAAAGGGAAGAGAGTAGTTACTGAACATGGAAGAGTCAATGAGTGAAAAATAAAAGAAAGCACGGAAAATCAAAATGGTGTGATGTTAATTCTAGCTATTGTAACGAGTGTAGGCTTTAATAATGAAAGATAGCAAGTACAAGTTCTTCTTTTGAAAGATATATAGTATTAATTTAGCACACTTACAGTTTCATTCCCCGCCGCTGTTACCAATTCTTGTAAGGCACGGACTGACAGTGCTTGCTCTATTACAAAAACGCATTGCGATAAGTCGGGGGGTATATTCTGCAAAAATAAGGAATACATTAAGGTTCAAACTTTCGTTTTCACCTAAAATATCTTAACTGTGTTAGCTCCTAAATCACTAATCACTATCTGTCTTAAATTAAATCAAACTTTGTCAAACTTTATGATTTCAAATTAACACTATAAAGGCTAAACCGCCATAAAAAAATCTCTTCTCAGAGGAGAGACTTAAAGGAAATATGTTATGCACAAAGAAAAACAAAGAAGAAAAACGTTTTTTATATACAGTAAGAGACAACACTGTTCACAAAACTCACACAAATTTGATTAAAACTTTTCTATTCAATAAAAAAAAAGAACTCACACATACAAAACACATTTAAATACTCTATTAATTTGCCAATAAAAACAGCAATTAAAATCCAGATAAAAAAAATATTTTTAATAAACTTTAAGTGTGAACACTCATGTCCTTTCACTGAATTGTTGGTTTTTTTTACAAATTGAAATCTTGTATGGATTTTTGTTTAGAGCTTTTATTTTTTTCATCGTGCTGTTGACCAGATTTTCCAAAATATTTGAACTTATATTTTGCCAACCCAGGAGGGCCTGTTCCCAAAGTTCACCAACCCTTCTAGGAGCTCCTCTTTCAGCAACCATTTTTCTTTTTAAAATCGCCAAAAGGTGTTTGGTGAGATTTATATCGGGAAACGGGGAACTCATTATCCACAAACCATTTTTCTGTCATATTTGCAGTATATTTTGGATCATTATCCTGCATAAATATAGATAGCACCTTGCTCCAGTTTGACTCTGAATATATCCAGGCTCAAAAGATAAGAGTTCTCCGAGAGAGAGAGAGACTTCAGTCGTTTCTTCGGTGCTTTTCAGCCAAAAAAGGCTCTTTAAGCTCTTGCTCTAGCCTTCATCGTATTATTTTTTAAACTTCTACGAACTATTTTATCAAAGATGTTAACTCCATTGACCTCTTTAATAACCTTATTAGTTTACACAGCAGTGTTTGTGCCCCCTGACACGAATAATAGTCTGGCTATTCACTTAAGCTGAGAATAGCTGCTGCGGACTGCTGCCAGTTTTTCTGGGAACTGGCAAATTTTTTGCTATTGACGAGCTCAACAGAAATTTGGTAGTTTTGTGCAGTAAACTGGTAGGAAGTACCATTTTTTAGGTCTTCTAGCACGTTTTTCTTCGAAGATTTTTTGGTTTTTCCCAATGATAAATAACTGACAAACTTTTTAAATTGGTACATTTTTTCTTTACATGACAATTAACAACAAACAAAGAATATTTTACTTACTTTTTCGATATTATGCTCAAAATTTAATTTTAATTGACACACAAGATTTTGTGCAATCAATTTTGCACAAAATCTTGCAATTGACAGCAAGTACTATTCACACATGCCTTTTTTGTTTTTGGATTCAATTGAATTTTAAAAGTCCTATTAGTTTAAAAAACAAGTTGCCAGAAGATACCAAATATAGTGTTTAATATTTTATTTTAAAATAGGAAAAGGTTGCCAAACACACGTTATATGGAACAAATATTTTGTGGATGTCCATTTCATATTTTTCGTCAACAAGGGAGAACCCTTGCTGAACTTCCGCTAAATATGAGTATCACATTTAGACATAAAAAATATAAGATGATAAATCTCAAAAAAAAATAGAGGCCGAGAAGACATGTAATACAAAACAAACTGACTATAAACATATTCCCAGAAGTTTTAAATAGTAATAAATTGGAAGTACATACAAGTAATAAATTAGAAACCGATTCGATTGTTTAAATTATTCTCTAGCTCTAGTAAGTCGTTCATCCACTCCATATAACCTGATCATCTAATCAAGACAGAAAAGCCACCATATATTATTTAACAAAGCATAATATACTCTAAACTTATTTTTCCTCAAAGATTTGGAAAAAGTAAGAATAAAAATGCTTTGGGATTAGTAAAGAATGATTCATAAAGTATTAAGATGTATCTGGATTCTTGTTGATTATTTATTTTTTTTTTTTGTTAAAAGTCCTCAAAGAGCCGTACAGACTCACTTCAGAGAACATAATAATACAGTATGCATAATAATGCAGCAAATAATTTATGTATGCATAGTATGGTATAAATATAAATTGTAAATGATCAGAAGACTAAACAATAAAAAGTCACATTTTATATCACAATTTCGTTGTAATGTGTTTTAATAGTTTTTTTTTACTTTTTTGTATCAAAAATGGCTCGTATATGTGCTGGTAGATTGGTGTTTTCCAGGATGCCCCTGTATAATGCTGTATTTGTCCCAAATCTCTTGCTGTGTACAATTGGTTGACGTAGGTGGTTGGCTCGCCTCGTTTGACATTCATGGATATCTGAATTGATTAACAATTCAAGACCAAACCTGCTTATACCTTTAACGCTTTCATGTATGAGTAGGATACGATAATTTGCTCAACTAGAGTGATGAGTTATAATCCTTGTATAATTTGTCCGTTGGTATTTTACTATGTAAATTATAAAGAGCCTTGATTGCTTTTTTTTGAGCAACTTTTACAACGCTTAATTAAATCGTCTGTACTCGCTTGCCTCCAAATTATCAGCATATATGTCAGATGGATGTGGATATTTGAGAAATATAAAATTCACTTATTTTTGATGGATATATATTCAGATCTGTTTATCAAGATGACTATCATCATAGTTATTTTTTTGAGAATGTGCTGAATGTGATCTGTCCATGTCAATTTCTCATTCATCTTTATTTCCAGAAAAGTTGTTTGTTTGCCGAGTTCAATACGGCTTCCAGTGTATTCTAAGTAACGGGGAAGTTGCAGATTTATGTTGAATATTAGGTTTTTGGTCTTTGATACATTTGACATTAATCTCTCGAACTCAAAATACTCCTTCATCATGTTCAGATCTCGGTCCATATTCTCATATAATTTTTCTACACTGTATGGTAGTGTCACTTCATCTGTGAATAACGTGAGTTTGCCTTGGAGATTAAGGGAACCAAGATCATTAATAAAAATGATGAAGAGCAGCTGTGATAGTGTCGAACCTTGTGGTACTCCTCTTTTGATCATCCTTGTAATACTACCTTTACCATTAACAGCAGTGTACTGCTACCTATTTTGTAGAAAAGATTTGATTCACAGAAGCCCATATTCTTGAATACCAGCACCTCCCAATGAACTTTCCAGTTTACCATATTCAATGGTGTCAAAAGCTTTCTGTAAGTCAGTGTACAATGTTGCTGCAACTTTTTTGTTATCTACGGTCCCTGCAGAGTCATATTGACCACCATAAAAAAAGCAATTATCTTATAAGAAACTTGTTATTCTATTTTTTACTAATAGTTCCAGAATTTTTGAGAAAGCTGAAACGTCGCAAATTGTTTGTTATTATTTTGCAAAATATTATCTTGTCGAATATGAACTATGAATATTTATTCCATGGAGAAGTGATCGTAATTTGATGGCTATTTTCCATTTCTGGTCTGACTTAATTACTATCTGCAGGATAGATTTTCTTAACATAACTCTAATATCATGATAGAGTAATAAATCAGAAGGCATTTGATTTCTCCTTTTGGGAATCGGCAAAGCCTGCTTAGAGTAGACAGTATTTAGGGAAAAACAGTCTTCATAGCAATAATCTATCAATGTTTTTGAAATCCTCTCATAGTGTATGCATGATTATTACCTGGATTCATACCACCTGGGTTAGTAAGGTAGTCTTTACATTTTGTAGTATGATTTATTACTATTATGCAGTAGCACAACCACCATTAATGGTAACCACAACTGTTACCATTAATTTAATCAGAAAATAGGATGAAGTGATCGAAATTTGATGGCTATTTTCCATTTCTGGTCTGACATAATTACTATCTGTAGGATATATTTTCTTAACATAACTCTAGTGTCATGATAGAGTAATAAATCAGAAGGCATTTGATTTCTCCTTTTGGGAATCAGCAAAGCCTGCTTAAAGTAGACAGTTTTTAGCGAAAAACAGTCTTCATAGTAATAATCTGTCAATGTTTTTGAAATCATCTCATACTGTATGCATGATTATTACCTGGATTCATACCACCTGGGTTAGTAAGGTAGTCTTTACATTTTATAGTATGATTTATTACTATTATGCAGTAGCACAACCACCATTAATCGTAACCACAACTGCTACCATTAATTTAATCAGAAAATAGGATGAAGTGATCGAAATTTGATGGCTATTTTCCATTTCTGGTCTGACATAATTACTATCTGTAGGATAGATTTTCTTAACATAACTCTAGTATCATGATAGAGTAATAAATCAGAAGGCATTTGATTTCTCCTTTTGGGAATCAGCAAAGCCTGCTTAGAGTAGATAGTTTTTAGCGAAAAACAGTCTTCATAGTAATAATTTGTCAATGTTTTTGAAATCCTCTCATACTGTATGCATGATTATTACCTGGATTCATACTACCTGGGTTAGTAAGGTAGTCTTTACATTTTGTACTATGATTTATTACTATTGTGCAGTAGCACAACCACCATTAATGTATTAATGGTAACCACAACTGTTACCATTAATTTAATCAGAAAATAGGATGTGGTTATTGAAGTAACAGTCCTTCATTCTATCACAAAATTCAACATGTGACAAAGATATTAGAATAGTGTGTTAATATGTGTCCATAGTGTATTAAAATGTTAGAATTAAACATTTAATCCTTTCTATATATTTTACTAAGCCTACAAAAAAAAAGCAATTAACCTTACCTTATCTGCAATATTTTCTAAGAAACAGTGACGATTACCAAAGCCTTCAGCTGCCAAACAAACTCTTTCACCAGTAGCAGTGCACGAAAGACATACCATGTCTTCCTAAAAACCATAATAACTTAATAACCTCAAACTCACAAATCATCTCAAACCTACCGTTCGCAAGAATGAAACATCATCTTGCTCTGAGCCCCCTTCGGCTTCTGCCATTCTGGGGTCTCACCTACCCTGAAATTTCAAAATATTTACAGGAAGAACTGCATCGAGATTTTAAATAGTGCACTGCGGCAAAAGGATAGGCAATCATTCTAACACCACAGTACTACTGTACTGGTGTTTTGTTACGATTGTATTGATTTGATTTGACATACTTCTTTTGCGTATTTCAACATTTTACTAAAATTATTTACGCATCATAAAATAAAATTAAAACTGCAATACACAGACGTTAATTGTATATATTTATGTGGTTACTTAATGCTGTTCGTGTTGATTCGTCAATGCTCAACACAAACGTTTTGTTAATTAAGCGTCTGAATTGTGAAGGAAATAATAATTTTTACCTGCTTCGATTTTTTTACACCATTAACTTTAATCACACACAGCAGTGATATTTCGTCGGTCCGTACTGAAGTTATTTATATTCAGAGCTGAGTGGGGACTATTTTTAGTTTAGCAGCCAAAATAAAATTAGAAAATATATTTCCTTCTCTTAAATGCGCAACGTGTCCTGCTATTGTTAAGAATGAGTGAAAATCTTGGATCCATTTACTACAAAAACTTCATCTCTCCATATAACGCGCATGCCAATTCATTTTATTGCGTGTACCTGTTCTCTTTAGTACATTTTTTGTCTACAGTATTTGTAGTAGACAAAAGAAAAAAAAAATAATGCTTCAGGTCAGTTTGAAGTAGAAAAATTCGTCTCCCCAGTTATAAAATATAATGTTATGGTTACAAGTTTCTTAATGCACACGATGATTATTTTAAATAAAAAATATGAACCAATTATTACACATACACTAGTTCAGATGGCACCTTTGTGCCAGTCAACTCCCATATACATTTGGAACTGGTGAAAATTATGATGGAAAGATGTGAAAGAGGAAATCCAGTAACTTCAACTAGGACATCAAATTTCTATTGTATTCTTCGTGGGTTCATTCAGTTCCTTGGATCTGGTATATATTAGCCAAAATGAAGCGAAGTCATAAAGCAGTTATTACTCAAAAGAAGTGCAAAATTTTAGTTACTCTTGATTGAGAAATGAGATATATATATATAAAATTTACAAAAAAATGTTTGCGTTTGTTTCAAAAAGTTTTTTATCAAGGTAAATATTCTAGGGTGTGTCATTTTTATCCGGCATTTGAAATGAAAAATCTAGATACTTTTATAGAGAAATAATAGGAAGAAATGATTATTTGCTGGCAAATTCGGATTAGATACATTTAAAAAGAGATATGGTAACCGATTTTAAAACGTTTGTGTTAAAAAATGTCAAAGAATTATAAATGATGGAGCAGAATGATTAGAGAAGCCATTGAAATAGAAAAGTGATCAAATTGCATAAACATGCGGGATGGTGCCCCACAACACCTAAGAAGTTGGCTTCTAGTTGTAACCAATATGTTCCGCATTGATTAGATGTCTTTCCATATGATCAAAACAATCTACAGCAGAGACTTAAAACGTTTCCAGAAGTAATTTAGTCACCAGCAGCTGTAGAGAGTGAATTCGTCCATGATTGCTGGTGATAAGCTCAAAATTAGATTTCATACGCAGGGTATATTAAAAGCTTACTCCAATATTTTAATGAATAACGGCCTATAATAAAAGTAGACGATTTAAGGGCAAAAAAGTGAATGAAACGTTTATGTGGATGAAATGTTTCACCAGTCCAAGAAGACTATGACCACATGATATACTAAAACATTATTTATAACATCTTGTATACCTGTATATGTACATGGATACTGTTTCCATACAGCATCTATTTGCTGTCCTAAACAGACAATAAAGAAGGTAAACAAATGAGAAGACAATAGTTATGCTATTATTTTTATTCATAATAAAATAGTTTAAACTGAAAAAATAGTAACATGTGTAACAGAAGTGAATGAACTGAATATTACATGACCTTACATATGTATATTTAAATAAGTTTTTTGGTATTTATTGAACAAATATACAATATGTACATCTTAGACTATTTATTACATACGTAAATTAATACACAGCCACTGATGCTGTTAACTATAAAAAATCTCTTGCTAAATACAGAAATCTCTTGAAATTTTGCTCTATCTAAATGTACAAAATTGTAGACTGAAGTACAGCAATAGTGAACCAAACGATTCTTTTTACATTAAAAGACTATCAGAAGAAAACATGTCACAAAAATACGTACTATGTACATACTTGATAAAACATCTATTACAAAAATTATTCATTCATGGCTCATATTTATTAAACATTTTTTTATATAGCAATTTTAATTTGTTTATCTCACAATATTTTAACCTGTTTGACTTTGTATCCTCCATCTAAAACTTTATCTGAGGTATATTTTGAAACTTTTTTTTACATAAGATTTCTGTATATCCAATATTCTTAATTCTAGAAAATAAGTTACAAAAGAATATTCTAACGGTGAGCTTCGTACAGCTGAAAGTTTTCGAACAAAGTAAGCGACAATGCTTAAACACCAGGTACATCCTATAACATAATGGCTTAGCATTGTTTCCATGTCAGGAGAGACAAATACATACCAATTTAATAACTGGCTTCGTGTCCAGCGAGAATGTACAAATCGTGTCCCTCTTCATTAATTAACGTTCCATTCCGTAATAGATTACTTTCTAACATTACAACTCTGAAAAATGTACATAAATAATCCGTCTCGTACATGTTATTTTCAAATAGAACTTACTTATCGGATCCTAACAGTTTGTATGTTCTTGATATATCCGTAATCTCTTGAGTGATTTCACCATTTTTCAAAGATCTACCTTGTACTCCATGTTTGTGAAAAGCTAGCACGCTATCAGCTAAACATACTAAAATAATGAAATTTTATATTTATATGTATAAACCATTCGATGGTAATTCGTCACACACAAATTCCAAATTTTAAACTACAATAAAACATACATATACACACAACAATGCTTAACCCTGGAAAAAAATGTGTTATCTATCGTGCTAAATCGAAACCTTGTTGTAGATTGCTATGTTATGCGAGGGTTTCTGCAACTTTCCATTTACATCTTGTCCATTAACCATTTTATATTTATAAAAAGGTTTTGAGAGAAACGATTTGTGAACAATTTAACGTTGTCAAATTGTCCAGTCCTTGTATAATATTTCTTGACAATATTTCTCAAACAATTTTATTACTCATCTCAAACATTTTCTTTACACTACTTATAATTTTACTTTGTGACAAAATCGGGTCTATTTAAATTTTTGTAAATTATTGCAGTTTTTGGCATTGTTGATTTAATATTTTAATAATAATATAATAATAAATTTGATAATTTAATTTATTATTACTTGTCAGAATTAGTTTTGATATCTGAGAATTAACACTCCATGGGGTGTGTTAAGCATGGACGACGTAGATATCGTGTTTAACTTTTTCACATCCAAGTTGCTCTTTTTTAAACGAAATAACCTGGATATTGTGGCATAATTAAAAATACAAAGTTGCATTGCAATTGCCATTCGATAAACATAATTAATAAACACATCAATCCAGGTAAAAGCACAAGAAGACTCCCTGTGCAAATAAATACTCATTCCTAATTTGGAGAATCTTTCATCAGCGGTATTTGTATTCTTGTCGTACTCAACGAGTGCAAGATCTTGCTACTTCTGATTGCTGAATAAATTTAGTATCTTGTACTTACGTATACTATCAATGTTAAAATCAAACTCCAGTTCTGAAAGTTGTTTTCTATTTTCCCTAAGTCTTCCAGTTCGCGTTAATATCTTCACCAAATGATCGTAACACACTAAAATAGAATCTTTCTCTATCTGCTGTACGCTAACGATTCTTAAATTTTCTCTTTTCGGAACGACTGTAGCCGTACCATCCATGTCTTGTAATTCATCAGAATGAAACCAACTAGAACCTATGTTAAAGACATATTAGATAATATATCAAATAGTTTGTACTCAGTACCACCTGAATTCATATTTATTAAATCTAATTTAAATCTATTAATCTCATATGCTTTCTTGACCGCAACGCAAACCATTGGATATTCTAATTCCGGAGTGATGATCATTTCGAAAACATTCATAGGACTTGGCAAATTACACTCAACGTGCTAAAGGAAAAAACAAAGATATGCGAAATAATAATGAGTCTATTATTAAATTTTACCTTTAACAACATAAATTTGTTAAGCGGATCATACCATTGCATTAAATATATTCCGCAATTTGTAGCTCCGCATAAATATTTGTAGCCGTTGTATGGATTTCTAGCGACGCAACACTTTTGGGTACCTCTCGTATCCGGTACTTTAGTGGTCAACGCAAACTTCCTTGGTACGAGCCTTTCCGGTATTCGGTTCATGTGTAAACTAAATCTATGCGATTGTTTATTGACTAACGCAAGAAGATCGTGCCTGTACAATTGCGGTGTTTTACCTAAACATATTCGTTATTCATTGATGTGTTCAGGTTAAGACAACTTGGATTACCTGACAAAGTCATTAGGACATCTTTAATTACATACATCCATACGGTTCTCCTATTGTACAATTGGTCTATGCACGTTTCGTGTAGTTCGTTCAAGTTTAAATTGTAGATACCTTCTTCCGCACCTATCAGTATGTGTTGATCATTTGTTTCGGGGTGTATCCATGATGCAGTGCAATGTGTTCTCAATGGGCAACCATTAAATACCTGAAAGTAAGATCACTTGAAATAACTGTGCGTTGGAATACAGTTTCTGTGGATAGTGTTGATATCTATTATGTGATATCATTGTTGATATTTATTACTTTCTCCTATCCATAATGTTCGTCTGCATGTATGTAGGACGTAATTACCTTGGAAAAGCAGGCACCCATGTGAACTTTTGGGGTGGGCGGTAAACCATTGCTCGGCGGTCTTGGTGGGGTATGTCTTCGGCGATGTTTTCTCGGTGGTACAGGCGGACATGCTACTAGGTCAGGAGCACCATTATCGTGGTTATTTTGTTCGTGTTCAGTGCCTAGACAACCAAAAATTAAACAATTTTACCAACATTACTGCTACATTTTACCATTAACACTGTTATCAGTCCTGCTACTGTCGCTAAGAGATCTCTGCCTTTGTCCGTTGCTTACGCTCATATTATTGACTAAGTTAAATATTTCATCTACTGAAGAATGCCGTCTGGGTGATCCGTGCACCATGCTATCACCAGGTGGACTAGAAGGTAGTTTGTGAGGGTCGCATTTAGTGTATGGTGGAGCCTCTGTGTCTTGAACTGGGAGTGTCGCTCTAAAATTGATAACACACCACTAATCAATAGTACGATAATACAGTTGAATAGTTTTATAATAATTATTAAACAAAAAGCATGCACTAGCAAATTAATCAACTTTATTTTAGTTTAGCATGTGTTGGCTTCCTTTTAATTAACTGCAAGTGTTGAAATATATTCTTCATACAAAGGTAAAATCTACAATTTTCTATTAGCAATGAAACTGTGTTATTTTCGTACTTTTCTATTTTGTAAGAAGACTATTTCGCGATTGTGTGCATACTAAATAATAAATGTGTGACAATCTAATAAGTAAATGTTTCTTTTGGGGAAATAAATTAAAAAGGCATTTTATAAGTGCAATATAATGCTAGCTGTGAAAGACACATCAACAGGATGTCATCAAAAATGTATCCACACTTTTGTTCCTTTGATTTGACTGGTGAGAAATAATGGCTGAAATCAAACTAAACTTCGAACAAAGAAAGTTCATTTTGAAGTGCTACAAAAATGTGAAAGACATGCAAAGATGTCTACCAGACCTTACCATCAGATGAATTCGAGATAAGTTTGAAGCAAATGGAATTGTTCAGAATAAATAACCTTCCATAAGACAAAGAATATTGATGAAAGCTGCTATGAAAGAAAGGGTGGGTGTCGCAAAAATATTAAGTATTACATATCAAGATTAATAACTTTCCCACTGGTAGTGCTTCTTGAATTTTCCAAGATGTTCTTGAATTTTTTAAAAATACATTTCCCTTTACAAATTTTTGTCTTACGAATTTAGGAATGAGTTAATTTTTCCTAAACGCAGGAACCAACTAATTCGTAAAGAGAGATACGTATTGTATACCAGAAAGGAGAATCAACTTGTTATTTCAAACTGAACAGACAATATTCCTCCTGATGACTTCTGCCTTTTGCCTGTTAAACAAAAAGTATCCGTATTTTAGAATTGTCATCCAACCAGATGAGAAATTAATCATGAAGTTTTACACGATTTCAGAACAGAGATACAAGTAGTATAATTTTATAATGTAATTAGCTAGATTACAAATGCGAGTCATAAAATGCGTGCTGATTTTTCAGTTACTATTAGGATACCTTTATTTGGCATATCCATTTCATTTTTATAGAATTTTACATTACACGCAATTTGGAAGATGTAAAACATAGTGCAGTCTTTTTTACAATTGTCACTAAACAAGAGACATATTAGTAGTGATTTATCTTATCCATCAACT
>JAWQRM010000349.1:0-23823 GCA_033557675.1 Coptodactyla brooksi
AATATTTGTAACGAAAAAAGTACATGTATTAAATCTACTGGTCTGTAATCTACCGTCAATTCCGACCTCAGTTAGAATTGACGTTTCGAATCGAAACAAAATGTTTTGTGCATAACTCACCTCGTTAAATAAAGCACCAGCTTGTATAATTACTGACATTTTTTTTAAAGGGAGCAATACCCGAGATTAAGAACGAAATATCCTTTTGCCCAATAGAACTATATTTTTGTTAATTATGCGTATAACTAGTGAACTGTCGATTTAAGCATATACTATCCTTATAGTTTTTTACCCACAATTTTATGCAGATTACAAAAATATATTTTGTTACAAAAAGTTGTATAAAAAAAAACCTAAATCGTCAAGATCCATCAAAACCTCAACATCGATTTTTTCTGCGAAAGCAATACTTTGTCTTAAGAGAAAGTAAAGAGGAGGACCAATCGTCTGCAAAATAAACAAAAAAGTCCACCAAAAAGGACACTCAGAACGAACCGTTTCAGTATAAATTTATTAAAGTGAATTTTGTAGCATCTCTCTTGACTATTACGGGAACAAAGAAAGGAAGGAAACTGTGTTCAACAGTCAAACAACTATGTTCAACTAAACTTATAATTTAAACTGTGTACAACTAAACTTATAAATGAAACGACTCTTTGTAATGTCAGTTGTGCTAAACATCTACATTGATCATTTAGTTCTACTTTAGTCTTTATAAGAGTGAATTCTTTCAACCTAAGTCTGGTGAAATTTTGATACCGTCTTACCACAAGCTTCTGAAGAAGCGATTAGATCATTTAACAGTTCAAAGAAAATTAATGATAAGACCTTTAGATCTATTTTTAGCTTTATTAAATTGCCACGTTCTCCTTCTTCTTTAGTTTCTTAATCTCTGCAGATTATAGTATTCTTCTTATCCACACAATGCAATGGAGAATTGTCCTCAAAAGATCTAAATCCATTTAATCAAAACTCATGACTATAGGCATTTTTTAGAGCACGACCATCAGCAACTTGTTAGAAGTTGCTGAAGATTCATTTATGACCTTCAGCAACTTCTGAGATGATATATAATGAAAAATATGCCCAACAAAGTGTATCTTGCGCAATAGTTTTTATAGATATCCACGACTATGTGAAAAAGGGAGATCATCTGAGCAAGTGATCATCTGAGCAATAGATTCCTTAAAAGTTTTATCTATTGCTCAGATGATCAAATCTGCTTTAGTAAGAACCGTTCAAATGGAGAAACCCAGAATTACCATCCAAGGAAATAGTATGACAACCTTTCAACAACTTTATTCCTACATGTAGCGATGATATACAAATCCCCAAGATCAAGATCTTTATTTAAAATAGACGAGTTTGCTAATTCTGAAATGACTAATATGTACATTAAATTAAATAAATTTCCATTCCCATTGAATATTTATACTACATTTTTCACAGTTCACAACATTTTATATGCCAGTTTTTTTTACTATAGCATAGTGTTAATTCCTATTACTATTAATGTAATTAATTACTTACTCACCGAAAAATTGGGGAGATATCACAAGTCTATGCAGGGCAATGTCCGAAGTTACAAACTTAAGGTAGAGGCATATCCCAACGATTAGTAACCATAGTATAATACCCACAGCGACCGTGTACGCTACGGCGGTATCAAATGCTTGAAAGTACTTAATAACTGTATCCGGCTCATCAAATCTGATTTTGGGAAGTACCAAGTCTGCTTCCAAATTCCTTTTCATGAAGAAGATAACCACGTATATCGTGCCGAAAAAAAGGACAACGTCAAATATACGAATGTGGTCCCAAAGTGATTGCGACGCAATAATGTTGCGCAGGGTTATTATGAAGTACAGCACTGCTATTAAAACTAGCAGGTACATTGCAATTCTTGTTAGTAGGGTTGTTGTCTGACTTCTGTAGTTTAACCTCTGCGACGAAACCTACAACAGACGTATCACTCTAAGTAATAAACAATATAATGTACTGGTATTCCATCAATTTTAATTTAGTTGGAATGATGAGGCCCGAAATTTCATGGTAACCCAGAATATGATAACAGACGTTGTTGAACTTAATGTACCTTCTTCTATACATTCTATACTTTACAAAAATTCGTGGAATGAACAAATTTGAAAAAGTGTGATAGCCCATTTATTTTCTATAGTATGATTATCAGACAATGTACAGAGAAGATGAAGTGTAGAAGAGGTAATGAAGAGGTTTTAAATCGTTGTAAAAAGTGTATGGATACAGAAGGGGACTATTTTGATCAGTCAATTTTTCAAAAAAAAACAACATTTAACGGCTCTTCATTCTGATCTCAGCCAAAGATTTGAAGACATTCTTCACTTGGTTATTTCCGATTGGGTGTTGGACCCTCTTGCAAGTAGACCTATACAGGAGCAATTTATTGAATTATCCACAAATGAGGAGCTGAAACAAATATCTGTTTGAAGGATACCACAGATTTTGATTATCAAAACAGATGCCAATTTTATATCCTGCATTACGGGTCACTGTACATAAGCTGTTGATTGCTTTCCCATCTTCCCATTTAGTATAATGTGGATTTAGTGCAGTTATAAGTCTCTTCACGAAAAAATGAACCTGCTCGAAATTATTGTAAATAATCAACCCATCAGGTTCAACCATCTCATTGAAAAAAAAATGTATTTTTTCACCATTTATCATTCAAGACAGCCAAATCAAATTTGTAATTTTTGTACATATTATACACTTGTGGAATTATTTTACTTGGGGATTCATGGTAGGATTTTTGCTATAAGAAGAGCATAGTAAGTTAGGGAACCGCTGGTGTGGATTATCTTGAAGCTAACGTATTTAAGATAAATTTTGAAAATCTTGATCATGACTTACTTGCGTTTTTTTTTTGTACATTATTTATATTAGATCAAGTAATAATTATTATAAACTGAAGAGAAGCTAATATAGGATAACGGCCAGAAGTGGAGAATTTTCCAATTTGAAAATTTCTTAAAAAAATTAAATTTATTTTAATTAATTAGAACATATCACCTGGCAAATATGTCTTGCATATATATTCAGAAACACACATCATATTATGAAGACAAAACATTGTTTCCGATTTGTGCTGACATAAATGGAGTGTGTAGTATCCAAATTTAAATTGCTCATTATAATTTTTTTCTTAAAATAAAATGTATTCCAGGAAATTATTTATTTATTATTAATACACTAATTAATAACAAGTAAATAAATTAACTTTAAAAGAATCCTGAATAATTTAAAAATGAAGGTGAATTACTTCCTGTGAATTACTTTAATGAATACTGCATAGATTTCGGCAAGTAATACAAAAAACAAGAATTTATAATCAGATATTAGAAAGTTGGTTGGTAGGATATTGTTTTGTAGAAGTTTCTGTAAAAAATTTTTCTTCGTGCAGAAATCAATTATCATCGCTTCTTTTTTTATTGAAAGGAGGTTTATTTTACAAAATTATTTATTATAATTCTCCTGCTCACGTAAATTTATCTTTATTGAAATATTTTCAAATTTAATAAAATTTTAAAAGTTCAATAAATAAATGAATGTTAAAAATTTCTTCACTTTTACTTGCCACGGGAGATTTCAATCACTGTCCACTCAAAAACAATAATAAGAGCAAGTAAGGCTCTTATTTTAGTTTTGGAATATTAAGAAAGTATAAACAACGAGAAATGAAATGTGGAAATTCGAAATTGATGAACGGAAAAAGAGTGCAGGAAATAAAAGGAGAAACTTGAAGGAAAGAGAGCTATAATGATCTCCTTGGATTCGTATTGAATTAAATAACATAAAGGAACAAGTAAGAAACAATAAAACAAATACAGGACAAATACAAGTATATTGACAAGTACAATAAAGGTAAGTAGTCAAGATCATTGCTGGGAAATCCAGCAAACTTTCAAGAAAGGTTTGCACTAA
Organism: Coptodactyla brooksi; assembly: GCA_033557675.1. Classification (NCBI taxonomy): domain Eukaryota; kingdom Metazoa; phylum Arthropoda; class Insecta; order Coleoptera; family Scarabaeidae; genus Coptodactyla; species Coptodactyla brooksi. The sequence continues at coordinate 3,964 of JAWQRM010000349.1, forward strand.
AATAATTCATGGGAAAAGTAAATGCAAGTGGTAGACGAAATCGAAAACGAATTTATAAAGGTGGTGATAAAAACTACTTTGTTTCTAAATAAGCATTTAGGCGAACATATACAAAGTATATGTTCACCGAAATAGTGGACTATCAATATAATAATTTTTCACTCATTGAAAAGCAGATAAATTGAAAACACTATAGTCTGGATTTAATAAGAATAAATCAACCACTAACCAAATATGTATTCACAATACATTAGATTGAAGAGAATTATTCATGAATATCATGTAATCACGTTTTATAAGTTTGTAAAGCATATAAAGCATTAAAGAATTATGTTCCAAAGGTGTATCAAAGGTTCAACTTACTCTACCATACAAGAATTTGACATAAATACCATTCAGAATCTCTGTAAGTATTTCTGTGGAAGTGGAAGTTATAATACCTTACCATTAAGATACCAACGATACCAATACTAACCGTAATTGAAGGGACAGTCAATCCTGTCGCGCTCCTTTCAATAAGAACTCTCACTGCGCTAAACACGTTTATATTATTGTTGTAAGTTAAAAACTCTATGCAGATAGCACGTGCAGAACTCTCCAGCCACCATTTTCGATCTTGCTCTTTGCTTTGGTTTCTGTACTCTTCAGCTGTGTGGCTCAAAACTGTTATGAATCCGCCTCCAGGGTATTTTGCAAGTTCCCCTGTAAAGAATAAACATGCTCTGTTAATGGCGACCCTTTATATTGTTATTTATACACTGGATGTTCCAGGGTATAAATAATAATATAAAAACCTTTTACTTTAGGGACTTGATAATGGAGTATGTACAAGTGAATGTATTCATAGAAAATAGAGCCAGTGCAATATTGGTCTATATCAATATTGCACTGGTTCTATTTTGGAAGATAAAGCAAAATACCTAATAATAATTAAGAGAACCCAGTTAACATTCCCAAAGACGTAATTTCTTTCACAAGTTGCATTCAAGTTGCTACTGAATAATGTAAATGAAACAATAACTGCAATACAAGAAAGAACACCTTCTACTTCCTAATAAACTAAAACCTATTAGAAGGACCCAAATACTTTGGGTCATTCATAGCCCGGTTATGAGAGACCCAAACAATCTCTGCTTATTCCTAAGAAGCAGTTAATTTGCAATGTGTTAAAACTTTCAGTAGACAACAAAACAAAGGTAAGTAAAGAAAAAAATGCAATTTCTTTATGTATTCAAATTCTGCAAGTAACACTTATAAAATCTGAAAAAAGAATGTACTGGTCAATCACAAGCACCAATAGTTTCAAGATTGATAACTACAGCAAAATCTTTCCAAATCCAAACTCAAAATGTTTCCAAATCTGAAGGTTAACAAAACAATTGATTAGAAACTTTATTCTAAGAAATTTGAATGGCCCAAATTACTAAGACCTAGACACTAACTGATTTTCTTGGGGTGTAGACTTGCCTCTAAAAGTGGTTCGACCAGACTTTTCAGCAGTGTAATAGGACCATTTGTTCAGAGAATCGGTACGATTCATGTTGTCCTCTCGAGACATGGTAAACTCCGGGTAAATTTTCGTCACGTTAGTGATGGAGGTGGCTACACGTCCGCCCGGCGCTGGAGATCCTTTCACTGATACCAACCTCAATGATAGTTTACCAATGTATTTTGTGTGAAAATCGGTCATTAGGTGAGGATCCGCCACTTGGTAATTGCCATACCATGTTTTCGAGTGCAATGTCTCAAGCAGTATTTGACCGATATACGGCCTAATGCTACACACGGAACAAAATAGATATGAAAGGATTTAATTTGCTTTTGAAAATCGCAAACGTCTGATCTAAAAGCGGAATGTACTTAACCAGTTTACTGCGGAATTTGGTTTTAAAAATCTTTTACATGGTGGATAAATAAAATCAAGCAATGACGAAGTGATGAATTAATAATTCTTTATTAAAAAAATACTGCTAAAAATATCAAAATTACAAAACAATAAAAATAAAATAATAAAATTCGCATGCAAAACATATATTCACAACAAAACAATGTTGTATATTCTTCAAACGCAGTTGACTGGTTAAAAAACGTTCGTCTTAGGCTTAGATTTATGTCGTACTTACCCTGCCAGGGCACATATATCAGTTAGAATAGTGTGGTTCTGTTGCCTTACTGGAGACTCTCCAATTATCATGTTTTCGACATGTTCGCTATGTACTGGCATTAAGCGGTCTCTATTCGCAATAATCAGCAAATGCAGAAGGCAAATGTACATAATCAAAAATAAAATGTACCGACAGTACCTTTGGACAGTTAGAATTCTCGCAATGATGCGTCGCTTGACCTAAAACAGTTGTAGTATTAAGAACGTGATTGCTATTTGTTGAAGATCTCAATACTTTTGTACTAGAAATCAATGGAAAACTAGATGAAACCGAAAAGAAGGGCAAAAATTACCACCAATAAAGTATTTATTTATTTATAAAAATTCTCATAGAGTCATAGACTGACTTCAGAGAACGTAACAATACATTAAATGCAGTATATAACAATATTTGTATGCTAAGTTTGGTAAAAATATAAATTTTAAATTACCAGATAATTAAGCAAAAATAATTTTATATCACAATTTCATTATGTGTTTTAATAGTTTTTTGAACTTTTGTGGGGAAGTTGCAAATTTTTGTTCAATATTAGGTATTTGGTCTTTGATACGTTTAACACCAATCCCTTGAAATCAAAATATTCCTTCATCATGTTCAGATCTTGGTCCATCTTCTCATATAGTTCTTCTGAGTTTTCTAGACTCTATAATAGTATTCCATCGTCTGCGAACAATGTGAGTTTGCCTTGAAGATTAGGGAAACCAAGATCATTAATAAAAATGATGAAGAGTAGTGGTGATAGTGTCGAACCTTGTGGTGCTCCTCTTTTGATCATCCTTGTAATACTATGTTTATCATTAACGACAGTGTAGTGCTTTCTATTTTGTAGAAAAAATTTGATCCACAGAAGCCCATGCCCTCCAATACCAGCATCTTCCAATGAATTTTCCAGTTTATCATATTCAAAAAATTGGTATAATTTAGTTTATTCAATGGCAAATATAAATCACCATGGATTTATATTTAGCTTAATGACACTAAACTTTGTGTCAGATGTTGGAAACTAACAGTTTTTTTCAAAAATCTTTTATACATCTAATATTAAACAAGGAAACCTATAATTTGTTTAAAATTTTCTTCTTTGACCGTAAAAATAAATTGGATTATGTTCACCATACAGACGTATGTATGTAATTTGGACACAACTCAATTTCGTGGTGCTACTTTACTTTCAACTACCTATATGGTATCTGCAAACATATTGACTTCCATTGAGAATGCTCTTAGTAATTTTTTATATGCAGGGATTACACTGTGTGTAAACAGCTCAGTAGTCACTTTTCTATACCGTTTCAATACCCAATAAATTACAGAAGAGTAAGACGCATTCTGATCCGAGAAATCAATGCATGATTTATTGTATTCAAGTATGTCTGGTTCCTTTTTTTAGGAGGTCCTATTAATTTGAACTTCTATCATTTCTCGGAAGCAATTTCATCATCTGCGAACAATGTGAGTTTGCCTTGGAGATTAGGGAAACCAAGATCATTAATAAAAATGATGAAGAGTAGTGGTGATAGTGTCGAACCTTGTGGTACTCCTCTTTTGATCATCCTTGTAAAACTATGTTTATCATTAACGACAGTGTAGTGCTTTCTATTTTGTAGGAAAAATTTTATCCACAGAAGCCCATGCCCTCCAACACCAGCATCTTCCAATGAATTTTTCAGCTTATCATATTCAATGGTGTCAAAAGCTTTCTGTAAGTCAATGTACAATGCTGCTACAACTTTTTCCTTTGCGGAATTGTTACAACATCAACAGTTTTTTTTTCTGAATCCATATTGATCACCATAAATAAATAAAGCAATTATCTTCTAAGAAACTTGTTATATAGCTTCTTATTAATTTTTCCAGAATTTTCGAAAATGTTGGAATGTTGCCAATTGGTCTATAGTTCTCCATGTCATCTTTTGGCCCTGCTTTATGTATTGGAGTTACTTTTCCTATCTTCATCCTTTGAGGTATGTTTCCAGAAATTATCGATAGGTTTAGTAGGTTGGTGAGTTCCGGTACGATGTAAGTTTGGATTTTTCACCATGTAGGGAGAAATTTTATCTTCACCACTGCTCATTTTGTTGGGTAATTCTTGGATCATTTTTTTGACTTCTTCTTCTGTGGTGCTTATTAGTGGGAACGTTTTTTGTATTATTTTAGGTGTGATAGGATTTATATTATTACCCACGGGTATTATTTTATCAGTTGCTTCCATATAATACTTGTTAAATAATGCAGAAAGATTTGATTTATGTAATTCCAGTTTTATTTGCTGTTTCCTTGGCATTGCATGAATTTCCTGTTCCTGTAGTTCTTCTTTAGTTTTCTTTTTTCGTTGCTTACTTCATTTCTGATAGCAAAATATTGTGGTTGCAAAAATTCATTTTAGTTGTGTTTAAATCTTTGATATAGTCTTCTTTTCTTTCTTTAATTAGTAATTTAAAGTCCTTAGTAGCCCATTCTGCATTTGGGAGTTGCTTTGGTGTTCTTATAGTTCTGGTGTATGTTGATTATTCCATGGATTGGCAAATTTTCTTTACAAAATCATTGTATTATCTTCTGAGATAATTGGGCTTTTTCGAGTAGATGACATAACTTTTCCTTGATTTTCTTGTTCAAACATATTTCATTGAAACATCTAACAATAGAATGCCGTGATCGCTTATGTCGTTATTAATTGCAGATATACATATAGTAAGCTTGGTTCTTTATATTTGTGTTAAGATGATCGATAAGTGAGACCTATCAGTACTTGGATTTAATATGGTAAAGTGTTTTTGGTTTAAAGTCCTCATTTCACGCATATTCAGCCACTTCATATAGTTAACTACACCCACATCTTGCTTATTAAGGTAGTTACAGACTCTGATCTGATGTTGTCAGCAATGCAGATGCTTGTACCACCTCCTTGTCTTCGATATCTTGATGCAAAATAACACTGATGTCCATTGATATTAAAGTATTTTTCTTCTGCTTCACAAAGCCATGTTTCAGCAATACTCTCGTTGTAGTTATAATTTCCTCTATCTCTTCTAATTTATTTCATATACTTCTAGCATTCAAATACGTAATCTTCAAGCATATATTTATTAGTGGAATTAATTGTGAACAGTTTCCATAGACATTTTTTTTTTGATAATTATACAAGAAATTCATATTCTGCTATATCAAATAACATTTTAATGTTATTTGATATTATTTTGCTCTATCAAAGATAGGAGTGTAGGATTTTTGTAATTTACACAATGGAACAATGATATTTATAATGTATGCAATAAAGAGATTTAAATATCAATTTACTCACGGTTATGACATCCACTCCTATTGGTTTATATAGATGTACAAGATAAGGTCGCATGTTCGATACATTGCTAAATATCCGAGCTAACATGGCCCTTTGCTCTTCACATTCAGCTACAATTCTGTTGTAGAAATACTTTTTGACATCGACGGCCTAATGACATAATTGTTGTTAATACCCTTTTAAAATATGTAGTACGAGTTTTGATAAAAGAAATACGCGGAGTTTTCGAATATCGCGGAGTGTATAAGTCGAATTGTCACAGATTTTTAGCTTTAAGTCTTCCATGAATAAAAAAGCACGTTTTCAAAAGAGCCGTTGAAGCCAACAAAAAAGTGGGGAGAATGATTATAGACAATCACTGAATCTCTGTCATAGAATTGCTGATGAGATATGATGATTCTAAAATTGTTGAATTGTGATCAAAAGCAGTGCCAAATGGACATTGATTACGAGTTGCTGAATGGAGACTCCTCAGGAGAGTCCTCAGGTTGTACGGTCAATAAACAGTAGTACCTGGAAGTTTATACCATTTCGATGCGATAATTTAAAGAAAGTGCCCGAATTTGTGACGGAACAGCTAAACAGCCAAAAACAATATCGTTCTAATGTCTCAGCCTTCATTTTCACGGAACTGAGTCCCTATAACTTCTTCCTATCCCTTGATATGAAAAAGAAACATGATTTGAATAAGGGAAGTTAAAAGATATAGTAAAAATTGCTTCTAGAGTGCAATGAAGATTGGAAAAATTCCTACATAAGAGTATTTGTCTATTATCTTTCATGGCACTACTTTAAAGGAAACAAAATTAGTATTTATGAATAAAGATTTATTGGGAAAAACGAATCTTCCACGTATTCTTCTATCAAATTTCGCATTATAAATGTTCTTACCGATATTACGCAGTTTATAATATTCAATAGTATTATGAATAAGAACTCCCATACAAAGATAATCCAAAGTAAGGAGATGGCAATGAAACCAAGCATTTTCAATGAAGTATCGTAGGAAATGTACAGACTAAATAAGAACACGTACATGATGTTGCAAGTAATGAAGATTCCTAATGCGCACCTGCAAAAGTATATATTTCACATTATTACGTGTGCTCTTCAGATGGACGTTCATTATCATCTTGTGTTATAGAGGATGTTTCTTAAGTTTTCCAAAATGTTTATCAATTGCAGGCTTCTCAAGTTTTACTGTTCAGTTATTCAATACATCGACTTCGACCGAATGTATTTGGTATGTGTATTTGTGAGAGTGTTGTTTTGTACACGTACCACGTCGCCCATCGCATAGTTCGGGAAAGTAGATTGGGTTTGTATATATATAGCTCCTTCCTTGTCAGCTCTGATAATCTGGAAGGGAACATACTATAAATGCAGTAACAGATAATCAAATTTCAGGGTTCCATTTCAGCTTTCAGTTTCAGTTTTCAAAAAAGGGTGATTTATTTTAGGTTCATGAATTAAACAAGTAGTTATTGATTTACAAACCTCATGCAAACACTTTTTAAAACTATGTTGCAATGATACTTCATATGTTTGAGGGGTACATAGAGTGGTATTGCTGAAATTTAGTCATATCTGTGAATTGTGTCATATCTCTGAATGTTGTAAATAATACTTAACATTAAAAGTTAATTATGATTATATAAACTTGCTATAGTTACTTGTTAAATTATTTGATGTTACATTATTTATGTTATTTTGATAATACTTGATAAAGTTCTACCTCATGAGATGTAAGTTTTTAGTAGTTCTTCTATATCTATACAGTCCTTCTATTTAGTAGCCCTTATTATCCCCTATATCAGATTGATTAACTGTAAGATAAGAGTTATCTTTCTCTTAGTTTTAGGGAAGCAAAGAAGTAGTGGTAGATAACATTCATAAATCTATAAACATTTTTTAGCCCTCTTGCTTCATTTCTCTTTTATTAATTTACACATTCAGATTTCAATTTTGTCTGTGACCCACGAAAACGATTACTTACCTGAAAAGTAAAACGAACGGTATATTCACAGCAAATGCTATAATAGATATCTTGAGTGTAACATTCACCACATAACTGTCAGTTATTTGCTGCAATTCCCTGGCGTCGGACGGCTGTATTTTTGGGTTTATGCACAGAAGCATTGTCAGAGAACAAACACACAATATGTGCGATAAAACAATTGTCACCTTTTCTGCACAGGTGTAAAATCTTGAACTGTAACAGATAAGTATTATAGGGATACTTTTGAAAAAGCTGCAAGTACAGACCTTTAAAACAAAAAAAAAATGTAAACAGTAAAGCAATTATTTGATCAATTTATTTCAAACTTTTGATAGGTGAATATCTAGTTGTTAAACTGTTTTTAAATTATGCCACTAAAACTAATCGAAGTATGTTAAGGCATACGGTTAACTATAACTCTATAATTTGAACAATTTGTAATTTTTATGCCCAGAATTGTACTTGACCATTTTCAATTTACAATTTATTCCAAGGTTTTGCTTGGAGCAACAAATCTTGTAGCAAATGAGCCAGCTACCGACTATTAATTAATTTAAACTAAAAGTTGGTCGCATTAATAGCTTAAACTATTAATTTAAACTGATTCAAACTGCTAAGATGCCTAAAACCTTTTTGGGAGTTACTACTTACTGTGACGATAGTATATTCCAAGTGTGATTTGAGTTAAAGTACGGTAAACACAGTTGGTATACTGGCGGATTTTCAGGTTTCCTTCCTCCAGCATTTGTTCTCAAGCAGTGGTAATTTTTATCGTCCAGTGTGAGCCAGTTGTTCACGTCAAACAACCACCAGTGTTTAGTTTGTAAGTCGCAAATTCTTATTCGATCGCACTTCCTGTTGAGTAATACTTCTTAATTAATATATTATGTTCCAGAGTACGTCATACGTTTTTCAAACATTCCAACATTTACATGACTTACAGAAGAGCTTTACCTTTAATGAATTACCTACCGGTATTCTTTATATAGCATGATAAATTGATATATGTACACTGCAGGTAATATACTAAAAGGTAATCCGATAGCAGTTGGAACTTTCTTGCTTTACTTTACTTAGAAAAATTAAGTATTCGTCAATATTGTTCAACATTTAGTTTATTTCTGTATTTATGTTATTCTGTATCTTTATTATTCTGTATCTGTATTTCTGTATGTTATGTATTTATCTTATTTACGTTATTTCTGTACTATTGGATACTTATATAATTCTGTTGATTTTATAAATAATCTCTACCTATCATCAAAATATCATCAAAAGTGGAATGAGAAGATCACTAGAAGATGAGAGCACGTACTGTAATACTGCTTAACTGATTTATTAATAGAAGTACTTAATTACCTATGTGTTTTCTGAACAATGAAGGCGTTAGTAATTAATTAATACGAAAGCAACTTAAAATAGACTATATGAAAGATTTAAATACAACAAAAATGAACTTTTGGACCAACAATATGTTGCTATCAGAAGTGGAGTAACGAACGAAAGAAGAAAACTAAAAAAGAACTACTGAAACAGGGAGTTCATGCAACACCAAGGAAACAGCAAAGAAAACTGGAATTACATAAATGGAATCCTAAAAAACAATTTCAACGGCAACAATAAGATTCAAATTTCTGTGAATACCAATGATTCCATTGAGGATGAAGAAGCAGCTGACTTATTTAACAAGTATTGTATAGAAGCAACTGATAAAATAATTATTACCCATAAGTAATAATATAAATCCTATCACACCTAAAATAATACAAAAAACGTTCGCACTAATAAGCACCATAGAAGCAGAAGTCAAAAACATGATCCAAGAATTACTCAACAAATTGAGAAATGGTGAAGATAAAATTTCTCCCTTCATGGTAAAAAAATCCAAATTCATTTCCTACTGAAACTCACCAACCTACTAAACTTATCAATAACTTCTAGAAACATACTATAAAGGATGAAAATAGGAAAAGACGACATGAAGAACTGCAGACCAATTTGCAACATTTCAACATTTCCTAAAATTCTGGAAAAATTTGTAAAGAATAGAATAACAAGTTTCTTAGAAGATAATTGCTTTTTTATGGTGGTCAATATGAATTCATAAAAAAACTAAAACCAAAATATAGCAACTGTTGATGTTTACAGAAAGCTTTTGACACCATTACGTATGATAAACTGGAAAATTCATTGGAGGATACTGGTATTCGAGGATATGGGCCTCTGTGGATCAAATCTTTCCTACAAAATAGAAAACATCATTGAGAGAACTACCACAAGGTTCGACACTATCACCACTACTCTTCATCATTTTTATTAATAATCTTGGTTCCCTTAATTTCGAAGGCAAACTCACATTGTTCGCAGATGTTGAAACTGCTTCCGAGAAATGATAGAAGTTCAAATTAATAGGACCTCCTAAAAAAAAAAGAAACCAGACATACTTGAATACAATAAATCATGCAATGACTTCTCAGATCAGAATGCATCTTACTCTTCTGCAGCTTATTGGGTATTCAAACGGTATAGAAAAGTGATTACCGAGCTTTTTACAAACAGTGTAATCCCTGCATATAAAAAATTACTATGAGCATTCTCAATGGAAGTCAATATGTTTACAGAAAGCTTATAGGAAGTTGAAAGTAAAGTAGCACCACGAAATTGAGTTGTGTCCAAATTACGTATATACGTCTGTATGGTGAACATAATCCAATTTATTTTTACGGGCAAAGAAAATTTGAAATAAATTTTAGGTTTCCTTGTTTAATATTAGATGTATAAGAGATTTTTGAAAAAAAAACTGTAAGTTTCCAACATCTGACACAAAGTTTAGTGTCATTAAGCTAAATATAAATCCATGGTGATTTATATTTACCATTGAATAAACCAAATTAATTCAATTAATTCAAAGTATGTAGGAAAAAAAACGCTGATACCACCTTAAAAGTATAGTCTGTGTACCACCTGCAGTAAGTGTACCACTATTTGAGTGCCCTTGCTATAGATTAATAGATTGTTCAATGTTTCTTACCATCGTGGTTGGGTGGATATAAAATCACTCCATAGCTGTATGTGTATCAAATCTCCGAGATGGCGCTTAGTAGTCATAATAAAATAATCTTGATTGTTACAACGCAACAACCGCAAATCAGGATCTGGATAATTAAGGACGTGTGCCTAAAATAAGTATAAAATATGACATAATAAAAATATATGACATCGACTATAAGGTGCAAGACCAGAAATATTGTGCAAGTAAGCCTTAGTTTAAATTTTTCTTAATGCGAGCATAATTTCTCAAAAAATTGATATAAAAGAATGTTAAACGAATTTTGGTAACGAGAAATTTTACTAAAATTAATTATAGAAAAAGATATGACTAAAAGATAACAAAATTAAGCTCAGCAAAAATTGATTAGTTTTAAAGCAAATAATATAAAAAGTACTTCCTATTTGTAGTACTTTTAAAACGAAATATTTTTTAATACCTTGCATGAGAAAGTAAATTCTTAATGTATTCTTTTGACAGGCAAGCTGACGTGATAAAAGTATTCTTTTCTGCCAAGTTGCAATGAACAGAAGACTTTTATCTATTTTCTGCGTAATGTGAACTTTTGATGCTACAAGTATTTGCATGTAAGATTTATGCCTTTTTAGAATGCATAACTTCTTCTAAACTTTATAGATGAGAATATAAAAACCTATCCACTGACTACATTTAAATAAGAATGATAGCTACTATTTAAACTTTTACTTAGTGGCTAATTGTAAACATTGGATTACTTACGCGACTGTTTGCTGTCGTCCCAAACACTTTTATAGTTATGTTTGAAGTGGTACCTGCTCCACATTCTTTGCTGGTTATTACTTCTATCATGTAAGCATATCTCTCTTCTTTATGATTATCACTCAAGAAATACATTGCTTGCTGTAATAAGGAACCAAATAAATACGTACAGTAAACTGAATAGTGTCTTCAAAATGTATAAGCAATAATACTAGACACCTCTCGTCAGTGGACAATTATTTAATTCCCAAAAATTATAAGCAGATGCTATGTAACAAATACTCTGTATGGTGGACTTTCCAATTAACTTAACATATCATTTAAGCATGTTCTTGAGTTTGATTTTTAAGATTGCATTTGATTTCAGTTAACATAAAAAACACTTTCTTGATAGTGCTACATCTCATCCAGTTATTGAATTCTAAAATATTAAATTAATATTTCTGTCACAGCATTTCGCTGTCAACTCTTAGAACTATCTAACTTTTAGAACTATCACAGCGAGCTTGTTAGTCAAATTCGTCATTAATTTCATTATATCATTAACATTTTATGCCTACTTCTTTTACTGCATAACTTGGCAGTTCATCTTTCAAACAATACTTATAAATTAATTGAATTTTGTTCCATCCTTCTTCATCAATAATTTGAACTTTAACTGTTCTGCCATCGAAGTATTACACTTCAATAGTAGAATAAGTAATTTCCAAACTTTTCAAGTTCAAAACCATTCCCAAACTTACAGGATGCAAGCTTCGGTACATCAAAATCATCCACAGTATGCAGTAAAGCGCTAGAGCAATCAGTACTGGTACGTACAGGAGCCAATTTACTTGCGGTTCAAAACCATGTTCGTATCTGGATGCGAGATGATACGATGGATAATGCAATTTAATCGGAACTGGTGTACCAAGTACTGCAACATCTTCGATGGTGCTTCCGGAACAGAGCAACATGTTGTCATACGTTATGGCAAGCTAATCAGAAAAAAAAAACAGAAAATGCTTTAGTTAAATATCCGGTAGACCTCTCTACATACTCACAGTTTCGTCAACAACCCATGTTTTTTTGTCCTTTAAACGCGCACACGACAGGGCGTAGCCCATGTATGTGAAGTTTGCTCTTTGAAACTAAAAACAAATATATATATATATAATAAAATAAGCATTTGCTTATTTTATTATATAACAATAATGACACTATAAACCTTGTTGTATGGTTTTTGTGCAAATATATTTTTAAAAACTTACTTCCTCATCTGTTGGTTTGGGTTTTTTTCTTCTCATTCCGGAGACAAGCTGTAACAACGAAAATCATACCTGACTCAAATAAATAATATGTTGTACTTACATGTTCCCTTTCATGTTTTATTCCAAGGAAATATCTGGCATCTCCACTGGCCACATCGAAGCAGTGCGTGTATTTCTTTCCTACAGGAATTTTTATACCTGTATAACCAATTTCCGGCTTAGCTGTAGTACTTGGATGCATCTGTAATTGGGAAAAAAGAAATTCAAGCGATAACATTGCATAGACCCAACAAACTTTAAGGCAGATACTTAGATTAAGGTTTGGATTAAATAAGGGATTTTTAGTCAAGGTTCTTTTCTTCAGTTTGGACAGTTAACACGTATAGCTATTAATATTTGATCGTCAGAAGTAATTTGAAGGAAGGGTAAGATGTCTTGTTTAACGTAAGTAATTGTTTAACGGAAATAGACTACTTATTACATTGGGATGAAATTATGCTTTTCTATCTGAAAGTGTGATAGAAATATAAACACTTAATAAATAAAGTAATTCCAAAAAAATATCAAAAAATATCATTTATATTATTTCTTATTCAGAGAAACTGAATGTTCAATATGTGAAATTTGCAACGTCACCTGTTCTCAAAAGACAAAAACATTTTATTTAATAAAATTTGCCAAGTTTTACGTATTTTTTGATTATTATTTTTAATTATTTGTTAAGTAATTTAATTAGGTTTACGTATTTTTTGTACGTGTCCTAAAAGCACCTAGGGCGAGTAATAAGGGTTGCAAATTGAGGGAAAAGGTATTTATTCGCTTGTGCTTTGAAAACGAAAACTATTATCGAAATGTGGTAAATGCAACTGATATTAATTCTTGAAGTGCCTTCTATCGATATATCACACATGTATCAGAAGGCTAAAAGGGTAAACTACCCCTAGTTTTTTGGAATAATTTAAAAACTACCCTATCGATTTTGGTGGCGTTACGAATACATATAATACGTTTAAAAATATTAGGTACGCGTTTTTTCCTGTATATACCCTCTTTCTGTAACAATGAGAAAAACGTTAAATTAGTCACACAATAAGATGTTTGTGGTAAAGTAAGGCATTTGCGACATTTAGGTGTGGTTAGGGTTAATTACCCTAATAAAAATTCATACTTTCGCGGGTGTTACTTGATGGTTTTGTTGAAATTTAGTACAGTCTTTGTTTTCTGCGTGACGTAGAAATCTTTAAAGGGCTTTATAAGAGTTAGAAATTAGAGGTAGAAAGTACATTTTCGCAAATATCTCGAAAATGACTGTTATCGAAAAAATTTAAATATTCTTTCTTCAGTATTCTTTTTTTAAATTTCTCTATTGATGTTGCATTGAGTAAATTATCCTTATTTTCTTTAAATAATAAAATAGACATAAGATACATAAATAAATATTTTTTAGAATGACTTTAAAAGCGACAGACAGAAAAAATGGTTAAATTGTTATTGTATGTATCAGTAATCGATACTTACTGATACTTATAAAGTTTGGGGTTACCTATTTCAGTAGCTCCTAAAAAAAGCATGGCATGAATTCGCCGTAACATTATACAACTATGATCCATGTTAAATTTAACTTGTCCGTCTAGTATATATACATGAGGTGGTTATTTGACAGATTTCAGTTTTAAAGCAACAAACAGAAGCAATGTTTCTAATCAATCCACTTTCTAAACTTGCTACTAAGCATTTTTAGTTTTATGAATATTCCCGAGGCTGAAGAAGTGAGTGTGAAGGGAAGAATACAACATATTTAATGGAAAGTATAGAGGATTATAATATGCAAATTGAATACGAGACTGTGTTAGACTTCGGCACATCCACCACAATTAATGATGGTCAGTATATTATTGAAGACCAGGAAACAGGCGAAAATTTAGCCAACTATCCTCTCCTCTTTTTATCTTTTTTTTTTTAAATATGCATGGTTTGGAAGTGGATATATAGAGGAGAAACTAGAACAATTTGAAATTTGAAGCCAACATTTAATATTTATGGGGATACAGCTGTTATAACACGTGCTCGGTGTAAACAATCCCTGTGTTTAAAACATTTTTTTCATGGTTTTCATTGTTATCAGAAATATGTTGAATAAAAATAACATTTTACAAAAAATGAAATTAGTAATATGGAATCCAATGTTCGGGATATTTAACAATTTCTTCTGTTTGTTGCTTTTAAACTCAACACTATTACTTAAATTTTTTTGACAACAGTTTTCGTTTTCGAGATATGGGCGAAAATGTACTTTCTACCCCTAATTTCTAACCCTTATAAATCCCTTTAAAGGTTTTTAGGTTACGCAGAAAATAAACACTGTGATAAATTTCACCAAAATCAACAAGTAACATCCGCGAAAGAATGAATTTCTATTAGGGTAATTAACCACCCCTAAATGTCATAAATGCCTTATTTTACCACAAACATCTTATTGTGATTGTATGTATGATGTATCAATAGAAAGCTCTTCAAAAATGAAAATATTTTGCATTTACTACATTTCGATAGCAGTTCTCGTTTTCAAAATACAAGCGAATAAGTACTTTTTCCCTCAATTTGCAACACTTATTACTCGCCCCATGGGCTTTTAGGGCACATATAAAAAATTATGTAAACCTTATTTTTGTGTTTCTCAAAATTTCGCCCTGTTAAGATAACAAAACAACATATACTTCTTAAAGCTGAGATTTGAGTCTGTTTTGTTAAAACACTTTTTGCCCTATCTCTTAAAATAAAGTGGTGGGGGATGTTCAAATGTTTGTATAAATAAACATCTGTAACTTCAAAACGTCTGAGAGCATTTTAACAAAATTAGCTTCGTTAAAAGGAAACAACAGCTACCTTATTTGTGGTGATTGTAATTTGGTATATCGCCACCAGAGGGCATTTATTGATATTACTACTGAAATTGCATTTTTTTAAATAGCAAGATGATGCCCAAACAAGCTAGTGAAAAGTACGCCTCGATATCTTATTCCTAACCTAAAATGTCGCTGAAAGAAAATTTACGGAGAAAATTCAATAGATTTTGCTAGGTTGCCTACTGGTTATGCAACCACAGTAACATAGGCCGAAGTACGTTGCCTACCTACAATTCATGCGCCTAAGCATGAATTGTAGGCAACACACTGTCTAAGTTACATTGGTTGCATAACTAGTAGGCAACCTAGCAAAATCCATTGAATTTTCTCATTAAATCTTCTTTCACCGATATTTTAGGTTAGGAATAAGATATCGAGGCGCAGTTTTCACTAGCTGTTCAAATGTTTATTTATACAAACATTTGAACACCCCCATCACTATATTTTTAGAGATAGGGCAAAAAGTGTTGAACAAAGCAGACTCGAATTTATCTCGGCTTTAAAAAGCAGATATTTTTGTGTTATCTTAATAGTGCGAAATTTCGAGAAACACCATATTTTTTAATTTAAAATAGACGTTGTGCCCCCTAGCGATCATCTTAGCAACCTGAAAATAATTTCCTAGATTTTCTTTTGGCCACTTTAGTTGTAATTTTTTTTACCGCAAATCTCTACAACGAGTACTTTCCGAGACACAGTACCTTGCAGGCTTATTTGGCCACCCTGTACAGCTCCCCAGATTTTTAATTTTTTTACTATGTTTTATCCTTCCGATTATTATAAAATTTATGTAAGTTATATGTACTAGAGGGTTCAAAGATGTTTTATGAAAAAAAGTTGCAGGTATGACTCAAAAATCTGCCCTAAACAAAAAAAAATCGAAAATAGCTTTTTGAATTTTTTTCACGAGTTCTTTTTGAAAACTTTATATCACGATTATTTATAAACATTGTGCTATTAAGTTACATAATGTAAATTTTTTCATCAAAATCAAAAAACAATTACTCTTTGAAAATGATACTTTTTCGAAATTTAACCTTTCATCGCTAACTTACAGTAAAAATCTCGTGAGTTATTCTCGTTATTTCGCAAACGAAAATAGCAGATTTGCTTGTACATAATTAATAAATACTTAACACTGATTATTTTCTGTGTTTTTATTTTAGTATTTGATGATTCAAAAGTATTGAGCCGTATGTTTGAAAAGCTTATAATTCTGAAATTACCCCGCGGAAAAACATGAAAAAGGCCTCGTTACAATTGGCATTCATTTCTTGATGTCACACGAAAAGCGCAGTTCTTTTGATGAGCCGTTTACCTGCAGCTGAAGATGAAAGCAAAAAAGTGCCCGTGTTTTTGTGAGTTTCCACTGACCGCTCATGTTTACAACTTTCTTTCTTCTAAACTAGCCGGTTAAAAATTATAAAATTTGGACTGAACATAGATTGCTTTACCTAGAACGTACCCGTAATTTTATATTCATCATTTTTTGCAATATTCGGCTGATAATCGCACTTTTGTGTCATGTTGTTATCTCATAAACGCTTTATCGAACGCAAACGCAATTAAGTTCCAAATAATGCTAACACATTTTTATATGTCACGACTATATTAAAATAACACAAAATATGATCTATATATTTTTAAAGCGAATTAAAGAATGGCGTTTTCTGTTTCTTTCGGACGAATAAACAGAAAGATCGCGCTGGGAGAGATAGCGATAGCGGCGGCATCGTGCTCCGACTGGACCGTACGAGGGCCATCCAGAAAATAAGTTTCCCACTACCAGCGAAAAAAAAACAAAACATAATTATTTGTTATCAGATTCAAAAGTATTGAGCTCTGTGTTTGAAAGCTTACATTTTATTTTCGGTTATTATTGCAGAATATTAACAAGTTAGAATTCAAATTTATTTAATAGAAATATATTTTGGTTTTCTGCCTTACGAGTATATCAATAAGAGCATAACAACTTGCCGTTATTGAATAAAAGTGTATACATGTTTTTAAGAGTCAGGATGTTAATATCCGAAGGTATAGATAGCTATAGATAGCCTACTTACGTAGGTATAAAACCTCGAAAATCAAAAAGATGCCAAAGTATTGTAACAAGGAGATGAAACAAGCAATCATAAACGTCAGAATTTTTTTTAGAAAAGAATAACGGTGGTCCTACAATTGTAGAGAAGAAGGTGGTGGAGAGAACTGCGAAAGCTATAGGAGTAAGCAAATCGGCGGTTAAAAGGTTGTCTGCAGAAAAACGAAGTAAAGGACACGTGGGGCCATCTAAACCAAAAACGGACAGAAGAAAATTGAATGCGGTGAATTTTTGCGGGGAGTGATAAGAAGAATGATTTTTAACTTTTATTTAGAAAAGAAGTTTCCAACAGTAAAAGAGTTGTACATGCAAATTATGTACGGAATACCAGATTTGTCACCATTTTCAGGAAGTACATTGCTTCGACGGCTAAAAACATTATATTTTTCGTTTAAAAAACTGAACAGCAAGCCTGTATTAATGGAAACATCCAACAACGGCTGCACAAAGAGGAGATGATGTTTCTTCAAAGATATAGAAACCAAGGATGACATATTTATTACACGGATGACGGAATAAGGATGACAGATGATGGCGAAGACGAGGAATTGTCAAATTAATCCAGTGAAGAAATTTCTGATGAAGTATGAGATATAATAAACGATACAGGAATAATAAATGAAATTAAAATATAAGCTTTCAAACGCAGGGCTCAATACTTTTGAATCCGATAACAGATAATTATGTTTTGCTTGTTTTCGCTAGCAGTGGGAAGCTTTACTTTCTGAATGGCCCTCGTACGGTCCAGTCGGAGCGCTATGCCGCCGCTGTCGCTATCTCTCCGAGCCTAAACGAAATTTTTAGCAGATGAAACCTAAATAACTTTAATATTGAAGACACCAATCGACAAACCCTTCAATTAAATTATTTAATAAATAACTTCTTACTTATGTATTGTAAAGCAAAAGACGATAATGTCCAAATATTATGTATTATACTTACAGTAAGTGGCTTCGATGCATTGCGGATATCCACACACGTGGATTTTCCTTTAAAAGCGCCCACTTCTAAGATCAAATAATCGGTGCTATTCCGAAGGAGGGAAAAAGGTGGAAACACAACAATTTCAGATTGAAATAAAGTTAGATCAATCGGATATTGCACACGTGGAAACATGAAATCAATCCTGCCGATCTTAAGCACTTCTTGCTTACCGATCTTGTCTTCTAGCAGTATTCCGTAAACAGTAGCTAAGGAAGAGACCAGAAAACTATCCAACCTGTCGTACACGAAATATCTGCTGGGTTGTATTGGTACTACTAAGTTTACCTGAAACAAACATTATGATAACCTTCGTAAATCGTAATGGTGATGTTGTACTTACGAGGGTTCCGTAAAGCGAGTAATCAAATCGGTGGGAATACAGTGTGTACGCACAGCTCTTTGAACTTCGCGTTTGCTTCGTGAGGGTTCTCGTCGTACCTTTGACGTAGGTTGCGATATTAAACAGCAAATGCCCAGTGGAAATCTCGTCGTCTATGTTGCAGAAAAAACACTCCTTTATCCGTACCGACGACATTAGGAATATCATTTCACGATAGTTATAGTAAATATCTGTTAGTTTCATGTGCATTTTCTCCACCCCGCTGAGATCATCTTCCGATGGACGTCCTCTCAGTTCGGCGATAGGATGCACGTCAAACTGCGTTAAACGTCTGCTTGGTTTGCCTTCCTCCGCCATCAATTCGTCACTGGATGCAATGAAAGTTGCACACATCTTAATCAATCTAAAAAATTATACATTTTATACATTTCTTATACCGTGTAGGAATGTTCAGCTTGACGCATAGGGAAATATACACACGACCCCACCAGCCCACGTTTGCCAGGCCCGTTCCGCCGCACGAACGCTTATTGTTAGTTCCTTTCTGATACGCTAGTGGTATGTACACCTAACGCGTCTTTACATCGTTCTACGTACACTTATTTCTTTTAATTAGTAACAATAAATGTTTATGTATCTCTTTTCGAACGTTTAAGTTCGACGGACAAACAAAAACTTCATTCTTACTAATATAAAAGATCATTCTAAAATGAACTAATTCTAATTACAAATAAAACTAAATGGAAGATTCAAAGAGAAATCCCCACAAAGAGAAATCATTTGGCGAAAAATCTGGCGATCTAGGGGGCCAAATGATGATCTAGGGGGCCTTCTGCTAATACTAGGTGGGGTGAAAAGTAACCTCCTTGGGAAAGAAAAAAAAATTTTTTTAATGTTTTCTTATTTTATTCAATATAGTCCCCTTTTAGCTCGATACACTTATTCCATCGATTTTCCAACTTCTTGATCCCGTCCGAAAAGTAATTTTCCGGAAGGTCTGCAAAATACTCCTCCGTGGCGTCGATGATTT
>JAWQRM010000350.1:0-23819 GCA_033557675.1 Coptodactyla brooksi
ACATGAAACAATCCGGAATATACAATAGACCCTAAACTAAACTCTTACAATAGAACAATATATACAACAATTAACTGGAAATAAAAACTAGAAGAGGTACATCGTACATGACTTTCTCTTACCTTGTCCCTGGTTTAAAAATAAAAAAAATTGTAAAAAAATTCCATTCGTATCTGTCATCTTTTTCCAAAAATGTGTAATAACGCCCAAACGATTTAGAACTGATGTACAATAATTAAAGTAATAATATAATTATAATATACAGGATGTTCCATTTAAAAATCTGAAGTCGGATAGTTTTTAGAATAAACCGAACACCCTGTATATTCGAAAATAAGTTCAAATTATGAACAATTAGATACGATGCAATTTTTATTTGAAATATTTTTATGTAGAAAGAGCAATAACAGTTCTAAGAAAAATTTTGCATTCACAGCTGTCATATTTTTTCAAAAATACGAAATTACGCCCAAACGGTACAATTTGAACCTAAGGTATAATAATTAAAGTAGCCCTCAAATCTTATAAGGACTTTCAAAATGTAATAATATACAGGATGTTCCATTTAAAAATCTGAATAGTTTTTAGAATAAACCGAACACCCTGTATATTCCAAAGCTGTTTCAAATTGCAAAGACTTCGATGTCGTGCAACCTTTGTTTGAAACGTTTTTTCTAAACAAAGCAATATCCGAGATTAAGAACGAAATACTCTCTTGCCCCGTAGGGCTGTATTTTTATTAATTACGCTTATAATTCGAGAACTGTTGATTTTAAGCATGCGCTATCCTTATAGTTTTTCACTCACAATTTTATGTAGATTACAAAAATATATTTTGTTATAAAAAGTTGTAAAAAAATAAAAATTTTTTAGATAAGTACCTCAACCAAATGTACAAGTTTTATGAAATCCTTATTGTGACCAGACTATTAATAATTAATTAATTAATTAATATAAGAATCAAGATTCTTATAATGCCAAAATTTTATGTCAAATACTAAGAGCGGTTTTTACAGCAGCACAAGCAGCATAATTATTCGCATCACTTTTTTAACGTTCTATAAGTTGATGCTCATCCTGTTAACCCGGATTGAATCTAAAAGTTCTAATTTGTCTTAGGGAATGGAATGTCACGGTGTCCCGGAGTACGTGATCGTAAACGGAAGGGTATGCGTCGACGAGGAGCAATTGCGAGCGGTGCAAGGTTACGGGCGTTTCGTAGAAACGCCGTTATATCCTCCGTTCATCTACGATCCGGAGAAAGTGGGCGAGTTGAAGCCCGGAAAGGAGTCGAACGGTTTAAACGAAGTGGAGCTGACTAATAAATTACATCGTATCGAGATGTCGCCGAAAGAGTGCGTAACGCCCACTTTGCCGAATTCCGCAGTCTCCACGCCGTCTTGTAAAGGTGCTCGGCCCGAGGGACAACGTAATATACAAGAATCGACGTTTTCAGTTAGCGGTAAGACAAAATTTATCAGACGATGCCGTTTTGGCGTATTAATAAATTCGTTATTTAACAATTTTAGAGGATAGCGACGTGGAAAGGAAGTCATGTATTAAAGTGAGGAATCCGCCGGGAGGGAAATCGTCGGGATTTTGGTAATAGGACCCAAACGTAACGTTAAAAGCTATGGTACCAAAGTTCTTCTTCCAAATGTATGAAGTAATAGCATAATTTTTTTTTAATTGTACGAAATGATCTAATATCGTCTTTTTGTAACGACCAGCTGAAGCTCATTACCGAAAATTAAATCATCGCCGCTAAACGCTATTAATTATTTAATATATATATCGTTAACGTTTCTTACTTTGTTCTTAATTTTAACGTTCTTAGACTAATAATGTTTACGAGTTGCGTATTTATATATACATGTTACATTTTAGCCTATTCCGACTTTATTATTATATTTGAATGTGCTACGCGACGTTTAAGCCTTCTAATTTTTTCGTTGACGATTGTTTAAAATGAATGTGTCACCTCATTGTAAACTGACATTGTAATAAGAAGTGTTAGAACACAAAGTGCTATTGTTTTATTTTAAACCAATCGGTAATAATTGGGTCAGTCGACATAACTGGGGGATTCATAAATGAAAAGCAAACGCAAACTAACAGATTTATAAGTTTTTTAATAGGAAAAATATCTGACGTCATATACAAATATACAAAAATAAATACTTAACAATTCCTTTTATAAATTACAAATAATATACTATAAAAATGCAATACACGATTTTTGTTAGCCTACAAATCGTAGGCTTTTATACTAATTATATTACATTAAAGTATTATATAGAATATATGAAAAATTGCTATATATTGCTATCTATATTTATACATAATATACGATAAAACTGTTAATATGAACATAATTGGTTTAATTTCGTTCGATTCTTTAGAAAATAATAAATTTGGAAGACAATATCTGTACACAGAGCGTCCGTTATTAGAAAAATCCAGGATTTGTATGTTCTATTACGCATCGTTTACAATATTTCTTAACAGCACGATACCCCTCCAACGAAATCTGACAATCCTGTATATTCAGTTGTTGCAAACCTCTACAATAGTACGCTACGCATTGCACCCCTCTGTCCGTAACCAAGTCGCAGTTCCGTAAACTTAACTTTTTCAAATTCGGACAGCTCTCTGCTAAAGCCCTTAAACCGGCGTCGCTTACGTCGCATTTTCCTATATCCAAGGCGCGCAGCCTCGTGCAAGACCTCGCCAGAACCGTAATGGCATCGTCCGAGACCGCCTCGCAACCCCTCACGTTCAAGTACCGCAACTTGTAACATCTCCTCGCGATTACTTTCAATCCCGCGTCGCTCACCCTATCACATTTCGCCACCGAGAGGTACCGTAGCGTAGCGCCCAGTTTGGCCAGCTCGTACAGACCGAAGTCGGTTATGTTCGAGCAATCGCTCACACTCAACTCCCGGAGCCCCGAACAGAAACTTGGCACAAATTTTAAACCCGCATCTGAAATTTAACGGCGGTAAAATCGAAGGAGCGGTTACAATCTGACGTCGCTACGTACCTGTTATTTGTATGCACCTCCTTAAATATAAATAAGACAATTGCGGACAATTCCTAACTATAACCCTAAGACCATTATCGTAAAGCGCAGGACAATCCGTTAAATCTAAATATTGTAATTGTAGTCTCCGTAACGGCTCCGTCGACGGACTCGGATTGGCACAAGTGATTTGAACACAGCCTAAATGAGAATTAAATAATACGATAATAAAACTTAAAACGTTATAGTTACCGGTCACGTCCAAATGTTGTAAATTTGGACATCTGGCGAGAATTTCGAAAAAAACGTTATTCGTAACGTTCGTACTGCCCTGTATTTTCAAATGCGTTAATTCGGGACATCGCCTGGCTAATAACGATAATCCACGATCGCTAATTTTAGCCCCGTTCGTAAGATAAACCTTTTCGATGCTCGGACAAGCTCCCGTTCTACCTTGTCCGCAAAGTTGTCGTAGAACTCCGCGTATGGCACGATCTCCGCTGACGCACTCCCCCTCGAGTAAAATTGTCCGCCATAACGACGGCGTCCAAACCAACGCGTCGAAACGACGACAGACGCGAGCGCAAATACTCAAATCGGAACTGGCTAAGAACGAGAAAACTTTTACGATTAAATCGTCGGAGAGCCTATCGAAAGAATTATTCTTCGTTTGTAGCTTCTTCACCTTCCAGTGTCCCGGAGTCGACAAACCGGGACTAGGAGAAACTAACGTGTGATAACCTTGGTCTAAACTCGGACTGTTCTTTCCGAGCTTCGTAAAGTTATCCAACAGATAGTTCGTTTCCGGTTGATGGTGACCTTCCGAAGAGGGATTGTAATATTCCGGACTCGAATTCGAGTCGGATTGACTCGTTTCCAATTTCGAATAATTCTCGTGCTCCCAGTAGCTCGTCCCCAGCGACAGAGAAGACAAGTCTAGGTTGTTCGTTTTCGGGTACTTGTTCAGCAGTTGCTGCGGAGTCGGCCTGTAGTTCTGAGGGTACTCGTCGTTCTCTAAGTAATTCTGATTCGTATTCGCGCTCTCGTAATAACTCAAATACGTCGAGTGGTACGTTCTCTCCGACGAATGCGATGACTGTTCCGTTGGGGGCGGCGGCGAATTTCTACCTAACCGGATCAACGGACATACCATTGGACGTGGCGATAACCTCTCTAAGAGACTTGGCGTTTGGTTCATCTCTTCGCTTCATCTAAAAATAAAACGAATACGTTATCAACCGAATATTTTTTAATTTTATCCACTTATACTTATGCTTATGCTAAATTCATATTGTGAAAAAGAATAAAAATCGTATCCATAAGTTAGTATGTACAGAATAACTATTTTTATATATTATTGTTATATACAGTATGGGAAAATCTTCCTAGTCTCATACGAGATTCACACAACACTCCCGCCACAAGGTATCTACCCCACGAAATATTGCTTGACATGGTCCTACGTACACTTATTTTTTAATTACTGACAATAAATGTTTATTCATGTCTTTTCGAACGTTTAAGTTTGACGGACAAACAAAAACTTCGGGATTCTTAGACTAATGATGTTTACGAGTCGCGTATTTATATATACATGTTACATTTTAGCCTATTCCGACTTTATTATTATATTTGGATGTGCTACGCGACGTTTAGGCCTTCTAATTTTTCCGTTGACGATTGTTTAAAATGAATGTGTCACCTCATTGTAAACAGACATTGTAATAAGAAGTGTTAGAACACAAAGTGCTATTGTTTTATTTTAGACCAATCATAATAGTTGGGTTATATACAGTATGGGAAAATCTTCCTCGTCTCATACGAGATTCACACAACACTCCCACTACAAGGTCTCTACCCCACGAATCCGTGATACCACGCGAGATATCGCTTGACACGGTCCTACGTACACTTATTTTTTAATTACTGACAATAAATGTTTATTCATCTCTTTTCGAACGTTTAAGTTCGACGGACAAACAGAAACTTCGGCATGGGGTTTTAGAAATGACCTATACGGGGGTGTAGGGGCACTTGCCGGGATTGCAACCCTAAAGGGTTTTATCCCAGTGGCCCTTCGTTTAGGAAATATCGAAGGGAGAAGTTTCACGATCCGTAAGTTACACTAAGGAAGAAATTTCTAAAAACGGAAATTGAAAAAACTTGCGCAACAAACCTATTTTAATTGTTAGGTGTTAGTTTCTTTTAATCCAATTATCAATTATATATTTCAGGCTTTTAGTTTTTACAGGTCCCAGAATTTTCATGACACGATTATGTTGTTAAACAGAAGACACGCAGAAGACACGCGAAGATGTGTTTCATTGTAAATACGCTGCTGGGCTTGGGTTCGATCCTCGCCACCGCGTAGCTTTTTTTTCGATTCGTATGAAAGAGAAAGGAGATTTTGCAAATGAAATTTCTGAAAAAAAAATTGAAAAAGTTATGCGAAAAGCCTATTAAAAAAATATATAATTTTCAACTTCTTTTAATCAATTCTGTATTTCAGGTTTTTTGTTCCTAGATCACAGATCGCAGAATTTTCATGGTGTGATTGTTATTGTGATATGTTAAACATAAAACACATCTTATCGTTTTATTACAAAATGTATCTTCACCTGCAGGGTGTACGTGTTTGACGTTTAACAACATCATCGTGCCGTGAAGATTCTATTATCAGTGAAAACTAAAAACCTGAAATATAGAATTGATAATTGGATTAAACGAAATTATCTGTGGTATAAAATGAAAAAGTGGTAGCATGGATCGAACCCAAGCCCAGCAAAAGGTCCACTTACAATTTCTACCAAAGAATTGCCACTCAAATACCACTTGATGAATGTGAACCCTCTGGGTGGTTGTAGAAAAAGTTGAGTTGTGCATTCGTCGAGACTTTCAGGGCGTGACTAGCTAATTGTTGTGCGATCATCCGATTCGTCAACCAATGGGACGATAATTCAATACCCCTATGGGACAAGGTCTATTTTCCTACAGGGTATATTACTATTTATATATTATGTATTATTGTAGCCTATGACAGTGCAAATGTGTCAAATATACTGTCAAATGTTGTATGATGGGTTGCATAATTTTGTATATATATAATATATATATATATATATATATATATATATATATAATTAAAATTATTATTTATTAAAAAACCATTGTATAGATCGATTTTAATTTTTTTCACACTTTTATTTATTTTTTTACGTTATTCGCCAACTGAATTAATTTGTTTTATAAAAGAAACTAATAAGTCACTTTCACGAGCACGAAATTATAAAATAAGGTCACAGATTTTGATATCCCCTTAAAAACTACACAATATGGTCAGGAGTGACACTTTTCGACATGATTCGTGACTTACCGAGCATTGAAGTCACTGATAGGTTACGTAAGAGCAACATTTCTAAGATTTGGTGTACAAAAGTTGTTTTAAGAGTTTTAGACTATATCTGTATGACATTCCGATGAAGTCACATGACAAAGGCTTGGTTATTCACTTGGCTTT
This sequence comes from Coptodactyla brooksi, assembly GCA_033557675.1. NCBI lineage: Eukaryota > Metazoa > Arthropoda > Insecta > Coleoptera > Scarabaeidae > Coptodactyla > Coptodactyla brooksi. The sequence continues at coordinate 6,540 of JAWQRM010000350.1, forward strand.
ACAATATGAACGATCGCGCGCCGTAATATTTCTGGGTGTTAAGGTGGAAAACCGAAGAATACCTTCGGTCGCGACCAGCGAAAAATCTCAAAAATGTGTATAAGAATTCACGTCTGTAAGGTCGACGACATTTTGACGTATCATAACCTCAATGGTCCTTCTAACAGTCAACTGTTTTTCGTCAACCGTAAGACGAGACTTAGGCACTTACCCGCTAAGTAATCATTTGTTTGTACTTTTCATATTCCATGGTTTTCTTCTGGACAGACCAACCACGTATTTCACTTTTAAACAACTATTATGTTTGCACAAATCAAATGCATTGCTTTGTTACTTTACGGAGTAACTGGCAACTCTTCATAGTTGCGCTTACTCTCTCTTATAAATCGTTCTCTCTTCAAGATCTTAGTATACCAAGTCGTGTAGCTTGTGCTGACTGGTTTACTCTTTCTGGTACAGAGCCGTATTTGACTCCTTTTCCTGCAGGAACCTGAGGAGGGGGCACTATTCTTATTTATTCCCTGTTTCTGTAATCTATAATAATCTCAAAACTTAAACGTTTTACATCACAACATAACATTAACAATTACATTAAATAATAAAAATTAATTTTGACGATCTGCATCACCCGACATCCCATAGATTGCAGAACTTCAGTCAATTCTATTATGTAGTCCTGTTTTCTCTTATACACGGTAGATTATTATTTTATTGTAAATGTTTGATTGGCTGAGCTTCTTATGATTTGGAAATTCTGTTCTCTACTTCCAGGGATGTAGGAATTTTTGTGGAGATGCTCTGCGTAGTTGGAATCATGCTTGTTTTTTATAGGATGTACCACGATGTCTAATTCTTGTTTGTAATCCTTCTGCATTGGAATTACTTCCAACTTGTGGAGTAGGCTTCTAAATGTTGCTTCCAACTCGATTTAGAACTGATGTATAATACTTAAAGTAACAACATAATCATAATATACAGCATGTTCCACTTAAAAATCTGAAGTTGGGTAGTTTTTAGAATAAACCGAACACCTTGTATATTCGAAAATAGTTTCAAATTGTGAATGGTTCGATGTAATGCAACTTTTATTCGAAACATTTTTATCTGGAAAGAGCAATAACAGTTCTAAGAAAAATTTTGCATTCATAGCTGTCATGTTTTTTCATGTTTTCATGTTTTTTCATGTTATTTCAATACGAAATAATGCCCAAACGGTACAATTTGAAGCTAAGCTTTAAAATGCAATAAAATGTATAAAATAAATAAATGTATAAAATAAAAGTATTAAAATGTAATAATATACAGGGTGTTCCATTTAAAAATCTGAAGTTGGGTAGTTTTTAGAATAAACCGAACACAATGTATATTCTAAAATAGTTTCAAATTGTGAATGGTTCGATGTAATACAACTTTTATTCGAAACATTTTTATCTGGAAGGAGCAATAACAATTCTAAGAAAAATTTTGCATTCCCAGCTGTCATGTTTTTTCAAAAAATACGAAATAACGCCCAAACGGTACAATTTGAAGCTAAGGTATGATAATTAAAGTGGCCCTTAAATCTTCTAAGGACTTCGAAAATGTAATAATATACAGGGTGTTCCATTTAAAAATCTGAAGTTGGGTAGCTTTTAGAATAAACCGAACACCCTGTATATTCGAAAACGATTTCAAATTATGCGGAATTCGATGTCATGCAACCTTTATTTGAAACATTTTTTTCTAAAGAGGGCAATACCCGAGATTAAGAACGAAATACCTTCTTGCCCCATAGGACTGTATTTTTATCAATTATGCTTATAACTCGAGAACTGTTGATTTTAAGCATGCACTATCCTTATAGTTTTTTACTCCCAATTTCGTGTAGATTACAAAAATATATTTTGTTACAACTAGTTGTAAAAAAAATCGAAACATTTTTAGGTTAAGTACCTCAACCGTATGTACAATTTTGACGAAATCGTTATTGTGATTAGAATATATAATAATTAGCTGGTATGTAAAGTATTGTTTTACTCAGTCTAACGTGGCAATCTAAAAACGATTGTCAAAATCCATCAAAATTTTGTCAAAATCCATCAAAATTTCGAGATCGATTTTTCTTTGCTTTCTTTTAAGAGAAAGTAAAAAAATGGTCAACTCAACAGAGTTGACTAATCCACCGTATATAAAAGAAAACACCACATAATAAAATTGACTGAAGTTCTGCAATCTATCAGATGTTAATGTAATTTAAATGTTAATGTAACGTTGTGCTGTATTTAAGTTTTGGGATTATTATTATTATGTATTATATTTTCTCCAGGTGTCGCAGAGGAAATGAAACCTGGTAAAGCTTTTGTAGTTTTTTACTTTGTCTTGAGAGGTAGTCTTAGGCTTTTTATAGCCTATCTATTAGACTAATTATAACAATACTTTAAATGTAACACAATTATTATATAATCTGGTCGCAATAAGGATTTCGAAAAAATTGTACATATGGTTTAGGTACTTAATTTAAATTTTTTTGAACATAACTGTGTATTTTTAACATAACTATTAAAAATACAGTCCTATAGGGCATGAAGGTATTTCGTTGTTAATCTCGGGTGTTGCTCCCTTTAGAAAGAAATGTTTCAAATAAAGGTTGCATGACATCGAACCCTTAACAATTTGAAATAGTTTTCGAATATACAGGGTGTTCGGTTTATTCTAAAAACTATCCAACTTCAGATTTTTAAATGGAACACCCTGTATATTATTACTTTTTTGAAGTCCTTATAAGACTTGAGGGCCACTTTAATTATTATACATAAGTTCTAAACCGCACCGTTTGAGAGTTATGACACATTTTGGAAAAAGATGACAGGTACCAATGGAATTTTTTTTTACAATTTTTTATATTTAAACCAGGGGCAAGGTAAGAGAAAGTCACATACGATGTACATCTTCTAGTTCACGTTACCATCAATCGGCTATGCCTAGTCCAAAAATACACACACACTGTATATAGGTTTTCCAAACTTATACATAATAAAACACGTTTATCTATAAATTCACACATTTATAAATTATTCGCACTTCGCGGTGTTGTTGTTGATATTATGTATTTTACAATCCTTTCAAATCGGAGAATAATTGATTGAATTTATATCCACAGTACCTATTTCAATATATTTCGAATACATTTGATTTCTATAACCTCTTAAGCGGTCCAATGCCTGTATGCAGGCCCGGACTATACCTATTTTCTACATTTTAAATAATGACTGCGCTTTCTCTATATTAACACTTTAGAAAAACTATGCAAAAAAATGATATGTACAGTACCAAAAGTAACAAAAAATGTTTTACAGTCACATAAAAGAATATTGCTAAAAATAAATTTGTTTGAATTTTGCATTTTTCCTTCGTTACAAAAATCTAAAGCAATTGTCACGCTTAAATAATGAAAGGAGCTATAAACCTTGTTTGTACTTGTTCTGGCATAATAAAAAGCATTGCAATTGCACAAGTTAAAATTTAAATTTATTGTCAGTTATGGAAGATATTTTTGATAGCAACTCTATCGATTAAAAAAATTATTGTGCAGGGACACCAAGAACATTTTTATTATTGCGTGTTTATTGATAAGAATTTTTATTTTACAAATTTAGATGATTATTAATTAAATAATAACGGATTACTATTAGTTAAATTATAACAATCACCTTTATTTACTCTATATTATCTTCCGCTTGCTTGCAGGTCTGTACACTGCAGACTTAAATCCGCATAAAAACTTGGGATTTTGTTAAAATATCAAAAATAAACGCTTTTTACCTTCAATGTATTTATATGCAAAATTAATACAATAATGGATTAAACTCAAAGAAGTAAAAATATTCGAATGATACGTTCAGGAGTAATGGTACCAATTTGATCGAATGAAATTACCTACTCTATCGAATTCTGATTTTACCCCACAGCATAGAAAAAGTCCCCCTTAACTTCTTAATTCTAATTAATTGCTCCAAAATGACATTAGAATTATAATCGATCATTATAATACATTTATAATGATTTTACATTTTATCCCTTTCAAATAAAATGTTGGTATCATGTTGTGACGTCAGAAAGGGTCTACTTAAACGGAAACGACGCCAACATCTATTCATTCTGCGCTGAATACGCTTAGCGTGTACATCCGTGTGTTCTTGGTCAGCACAAGTTTGAATTTGAGTGTTTAAAAGTAGTTCTCCGACGTGAAACTATGGAAATCCAATCAGGTAAGTGCGCTCTTGCCTTTTACCATCTCATTTTCGGTAATTTATAAGAATACTCGAGTTTAGAAGCGAAAATCCAATCCTATTCCGCCATGCGCTTGCGTGGCGGCTAATTAGTTTCGCTTACGTTTAACCAATTTCGGTGTGGTATTGAAAATCTTAATCAAAGATTTTGTAACAATAACGTTATCTACCACGATGGTTAAGATTTTTATGGTTTAATATTTGGCGTAACGCGCGTACTTGGGCGTTAACGGAAATTCCGCCATCTTGGTATAAAAAGTTCGGTCAACATATAATCGATTTTATATCACGTACACTTTATCCCTTGAAATACAGGTGGTGTACCACACCATTTTCAAATTCAAGTTCAAATTTTTCAAATCTTGCTCTAAATCTTCTAGATAGCAAGATCATGCTTGACGATAGCGTTAAGGTTGTCGTTAGAGCCCGACCGTTAACGGAAAAAGAGATACAGGCTTCTCGGAATGTATCGTGGAAGATACAAGAGAACACTATCTATCCGATAGATGATTCTATTCCGAAACCTAATGAACCCATGACTTTCAATCATGTCTTCGGGGTAGACTCGACCAACAAGCAAATACACGAAACCGCCATTTCACAACTCGTTTCGTCGTGCCTCGAAGGGTACAATTGCACCGTTCTCGCTTACGGACAAACATCCAGCGGGAAGCTGCACACTATGGAGGGAACGTCAGAAGATCCCGGCATCGTACCGAGGGTGATCGAGCAAATTTTCAAAACGGCAGGGAAGGAACGTAAAAATTCCAAATATCTAATACGGTAAGTTTTATTCAAATGATCCCTCCATTGGTACAGTTGGTTTTTTTTTTTCAAGTGTTGCTTATTTCAAGTTATACAATGACAAAGTTTACGATTTATTAAAGTTTTGTGATGAGGAAGTTAATGTACGTCAAAATGACGAAGGTGGCATAATGATTTGTGCCAAAGAAGTTGTTACTTCGACGAAAGATCAAGCTTTCGATTTGCTTAAAATCGGTAATAGGAATCGTCAAGCTTACGCGGAGAGGTTGAATATAAAGGAGAGCCGCAGCGATACGATCTTTCGTATTGTAAGTTGTTTGACCGTTTACGTAATCTTTTATTGTGAAAAATTTGATCTCATTTTAATCTTAAATATCAAGGAAATAAGTAAATTGCATCAATTGGTACTTATTCCTTTTTTATCGAGCACATGATAAACTTTGCAGATAGAACTTTTTTTAGATAATGCTCCAGGTCTTGTAACTTTCTGTGATTATATCTCTTTCTTGCACGGCAGTTCTACTAATTCATTTGTGAATTAGTAGAACTGCCAGAAATTAGTTCATCATTTTGTGAATTTATCAAAATTTCATTTCACTATTTCTTCACTAACTACAGCTGCCGAGCCGAGCCGAGCTTGTAATTTTTTAATTCTAGAATTTATTTAATTTTATTTTATTTAATGCACAACATTTATTTAATGCACAACATTTAATACCAAATTTCTAAGGTGATAACATTTTTTTAATGAAATAAATATGTTAGTTATGATCGACTGCATTTTACTAGGCATAGCAGTGTTCTAGCAAGCTGTTAGTTACTTGCTATTTCTAACGTTACCTTCAATCGGCTATGCCTAGTCCAAAAATACATACACTGTAATATATATGGGTTTTTCAAACTTATACATAACAAAATACGTTTATCTATAAATTGTGGACGCATTCATAAACTATTCATACACTTTGCAGTGTTGTTGTTGATATGATGTATTTTACAATCCTTTCAAATCGGAGAAAAATTTATTAAATTTATTTCCAAAGTACCTATTTAAATATGTTTCGAATACATTTGATTTCTACAACCTTTTAAACGATCCAATGTCTGTATGCAGGCCCTTACTATACTTATTTCTTGCATTTTAAATAATTAATGTGTTTTCTCTATATTAATACTTTAGAAAAGCGATGCAAAAAAATTATATGTACAGTACCAAACGTAACATAAACGTTTCATGGTCATATTATCAGAATATTGCTATAATATCTAAAGCATTTTTCACAGTTAAATAATGAAAGGAGTTATAAACCTTTTTTATTGCGCTTATAATTTTTTAGTTCTTATTTCTAGTATTTATTTTATTTTATGCTCAAGTGGGTTTTAGAATTTATTTTATTTTAGAATATTAAAAAAAATTTATTATAAGAATAGATTTTTGTTTTCTGTTCTAAGGGTACAACATTTAAGATCAAATTTCTAAAGAGATAATATTTTTTTAGTCTCGTCCTCGTAATAACTACGTTAGTTACGATCGACTATATTTTACTAGGCACAGCAGTGCCCTGGCAAGCTGTTACTTACTTGCCATTTTTACTTTTTCCTAAGAGAAAGTATTGCATTCGCAATATCCAGATTTTGATGGATCTTCACGAATTAGCCTATCCATGCTGTTTTTGGTGGTTGGTCCGTCCGTCCGTCCGTCTGTGTATCGTTTTCAGATACGATTACAAGTTTTTGTAACAAAATATATTTTGGTAATCTACATAAAATTGTGAGTAAAAAACTATAAGGATAGTACATTCTTCAAATCAACAGCTCTCGAGTTATAAGCGTAATTGATAAAAGTACAGTCCTATGGGGCAAGAGGGTATTTCAGTCTTAATCTCCGGTATTGCTCTCTTTAGAAAGAAATGTTTCAAATAAAGGTTGCATGACATCGAACTCTTCACAATTTGAAACAGTTTTCGAATATACAGGGTGTTCGGTTTATTCTAAAAACTATCCAACTTCACATTTTTAAATAGAGCACCCTGTATGTTATTACATTTTTGAAGTCCTTATAACATTTACGGGCCACTTTAATTATTATACCTTGGCAAAATTTTTCTTAGAACTGTTATTGCCCTTTCTAGATAAAAATGTTTCAAATAAAAGCTGCATCCAATCGAACTGTTCACGATTTGAAACTATTTTCGAATGTACAGGGTGTTCAGCTTATTCTAAAAACTACCCGACTTTAGATTTTTAAATGAAAAGATGACAGGTACGAATAGAATTTTTTTTATATTTAAACCAGGGGCAAGGTAAGAGAAAGTCATGTACGATGTACATCTTCTAGCTCACGTTACGTTAAATCGGCTATGCCTAGTCCAAAAACACACACACAGTGTATATGGGTTTTTCAAACTTATACATAATAAAACACGTTTATTTATAAATTGTGGACGTATTTATAAATCATTCATACGCTTTGCGGTGTTGCTGATATGATGTATTTTACAATCCTTTCAAATCGGAGAAAAAATGATTGAATTTATTTCCACAGTACCTTAAATAGTCCAATGTCTGTATGCAGGCCCTGACTAACTTGTTTTAATTTTGCAAACGCTAGATTTTTCCTTCGTTAAAAAAAATCTAAAGCATTTTTCACAGTTAAATAATGAAAGGAGTTATAAACCTTGTTTGTACTTGTTCGGACATAATAAAAGCATCGCAATAAACGAATTTATGTAAAGAATCTCTTTTTTGAGACCCAGGATCGGGTGTCTAACTATTGGTGACAATCCTTATCGCTGGAATTAATTTACCGTGTGTAAATTACATTAATTGAAACATAATTAAAATGCACAAGAAGCCCAAATGTAAGATTTATGAGCTTTTTGCTTTAGCAAAAGATCATGACAGTTCCGCTGGTCCTGCTAGTCCCAAAAACCTATTAAGGCAACATCAAATATATGTTCCGACAACTTCCTATAGTAGACTCACTTTACATCAACCAGAAGTGTTCAACTTGTTAATCTAAGATTATATTACTCGTAGCCGAAATTTGCAAGACATGTAGCTATTAAAATATAAAAAAAACTCAAAAATCACTTTTTCAATAATTTTAAAGATTGCGTATCCCCTTAAAATCAGCTTTTAAATACGACGATATAATTGTACAATTAATGTTTACACAGATTATTGAGCACGAGTTAAAAGATGGTGCAGATTGCGTGATTCCGATTTCGCATTTGAATTTAGTTACGTTGGTTGGATCGGAGAGGATCGTCCGTTCGGCGGAGTACGAGAAATTTGCCGATCGAGAATATGTTAATAAGTAATTACGGTAGATTCTAAATATTTTTGAATATACACGTTTTGCATTTTATTACAGGTCTTTATCGATGCTGTTTTCTGTTATTTCCCAAAATGTCGAGAAAGTAACTCCAGTCAATTACGGAGACTCGAAGCTTACTGTACTCTTAAAAAATGCAATTGGTGGTAATGCAAAAATTGTAATTATCGCCAACATTTCTCTAGCTTCGCTAGAAAATACTTATTTCACCTTGTCGTAAGTTTTTTTAATAGTACTAATTCAGCAATTCTAAAATAATTGCTTTTTAGTTTTGCTGAAAAAGCTAAGAACGTCAGGAACAAGCCCACGATTAACATTATTGGAACTACCAACAGCATTTTACGTCAATGTTTATCACAGATTCTACAATTAGAAACACAATTGCGTGATGTAAAGGAACGTTGCGCAGAACTAGTGAGTTTTCTTCAGTAATTTTTGTATAATTTAACTATTATTCTTAATCTTAAAGAAGGCTGTGGCGCAAGCAATGCAGAACATCGATATATTACATGAAAGAATAGTTTTGATATCTAAAGCGTTTGTGCGATCAGAAACGACGTACGACATAACAGAGAATGAATTTCGTAATCTGGTTTCAAAATCTTCGGCACTGAATCTATCCTCTCTGGAAATGCGTATGTTGAACGTCGTGCGTGCCAACACTGCACATAACGCAGATTTTATTGGTAAGCGCGCCAAACTGCCTTTCGAAATGATATTTTTCCATCTATCCAACGAGATCGGAAATGAATTAGTCGTACAGTTACCCGAAGATCAAGAGGAACTTTTTGTTACCGATTATTTGATAGATACCGAAATGTAAGTTTTTATTATTATTATTACATTATGAATGTCGTACTAAATATTCTTTAGACATCGTTCTGAATCTGAGATGGAATTCAGTGAAAAAGAAATGGATACTGACACCGTAATATCGATGGATATCAGTTACGAATACTCCGAACTAGAAAGATCCATTACGTCAAGAATTACGGTAAAAATTATAAAATTAACGTTTGATACGGCGTAAAATTGACTTCATCCTGTTATTTTCTTTAGAATGAAGACTTGAGGACGGACTTGAGCAATTTAACCGCCATCTTCACCTCTAGCTATTCTGAACAAGTTGCAACGACTAGAGCTGTTGAAAAGCAAAATCAGGTTCTACTAGACGAAATTGCGGATTTAAGTCATAAATTGATTTCAGAGGATAAACAAAAAGAAAATCTTCAGCAAAGAATTGCAAGACAATAATTATTTAGTTAATTAACGACAATTATCTATATTGTTTTTATTTTTAGAGGGAGCTTGAACAAAAAATGGCGGTTCCCCAGGGCAGACAAGCGACTAGCGACCTCAAGAGACAGTATTACCAACTTCTAGCGGAGGTCGATATAAAGGATATGGAATACTTCCAAGTTTTAAAGCAAAAAGATGACCTAATAAAGAGAGTTGCCGATTTGACCGCTACAGTCGAGAAATCTAAAGCACCAGTATTGTCAGTGCAGCCCATCCAAGCGACTGACTCTAACGTGTCGGTGCTACAGTCCGAAATAAACAGCCTAAACCAAAAGTTAGTTGACCAAGACTTCGTTATGAATGAAATGAGCGCTAAGCATAAAAGGCGTGAAGATGAGCTGCTTAAACGATTGAACGAGAAAGAAAATCAAAGGGAAAGAATATTCAGTGCCATTATGAAAACCGAGAAACAAGTACAAGCGACGCCAGGTGTCGAACATACTGTTTCGCAAACAGATAAACGGTGCAATTTTAATGTTTCTCTAACTGTCGACGAATAGTAAGTTTTTTTATGCTGCCATTCTACTGTTTTAAAAAAAATTCTTTTAATTTAGCATTCCTCAACCCCCCGATGCTTCAGAATTTGACGTGTCCGAGATTGAACTATCACAAACAATGGATGCATCCGAGCAATGTGGTCGGGAGGAAATCAGCTCGTAAGTTTTATTATATCAAAAATTAACTATTTTCTAAATTTCATTTTTCTTTTTCTAAGCAGCATAACAACTTGCGATGCATCCTGTCAAGTACACGACTTGTAAGTATACAAGTACTTGTTTTTTTATATTGCATAAAACTGCGAACTATTCTTATTTGTCCCTTGTAACAGTCTAAATCTGTTACAAGGGAAGTGTCACAACTGTCACCGATTTTGATGCAATACGGCGATAGAATGAACAAAAATAAGGTTTACATATTTTTTTATACGTACTCTAAAAGCCCCTGTGGCGAGTAATAAGGGTTGCAAATTGAGGGAAAAAGTATTTATTGTATTTTGAACACAAGCACTGTTATCGAAATATGGTAAATGTAGACCGACATTCATTTTTAAAGAGATATTGATATATCACACATATACCAGAAGGTTAAAAAAGGGAAACTACTCCTAGTTTTTTCAAATAATTTAAAAACTACCCTATCGGTTTTGGCGGCATTAAGTATACATATAATACATTTAAAAATATTAGTCACGTGTTTTTTCTATTCTCCGCAGACCACCTGAGAAGTTACGGAGGTATTAACGTGATAAAACTGTTAGGTATTTAGAAAATACTTTGGAGAAAAACCGTAAGATGTTTGTGGTAAAATAAGGCATTTACAGCATTTGGGGATGGTTGGGGTTAACTACCCTAATTAAAATTCATACCTTCGTGGATACTATTTGCTGATTTTGATGAAATTTAACAATGTTTATTTTCGGCGTGACGTAAAAACCTTTGAAGGGGTTTACAAAGGTTAGAAAATAGGGGTAGAAAGTATATTGTCGCCTTATTCCTTTTTAAAAATCTATCGATGTCCCATGGAATAAATTATCCTCGTTTTCTTTAAATAATAAAATCGATATAAGATATATAAATAAATATTTAGTTGTAATGAGTTTAAAAGTAACAAATAGAAAAAATGGTTAAAATATCCTGAACATCGGATTTATAAGAAACACTGTGGTAATCAAAGTCGGCAAGTAACACCCGTGAAAGAATGAATTTTTATTAGGATAGCTAACACCAACCACCCTTAAATGTCGTAAATGCCTTATTTTGTCAAAAATATATTATTGCATGACTAATTTACAGTTATTTAAAGCATTTTCTAAATACCTGACAGTTTTATCACGTTATTCTTACGAAAAGAGGGTATATAATATCCCTCATAACTGCAAGGGAGGTTGCCTGCGGAGAATAGCAAAAAACATAACTAATATTCTTAAACGTATTATATGTATACATAACACCACCAAAATCGATAGGGTAGTTTTTAAATTATTCCAAAAAATTAGGGGTAGTTTACCCCTTTTAACCTTGTGGTATATGTGCGATATATCAACGAAAAGCTGTTTAAATATGAATATCAGTTTGCATTTATCACATTTCGATAACAGTTTTTGTTTTCAAAATACAAGCGAATAAATACTTTTCCCCCAATTTGCAACCCTTATTACTTGCCCCAGGGGCTTTTAGAGCACGTTAGAGTATGTTCCTTGAAAAATTGGAATATGAATTGACCTACATTTCGACCAGTAACATTTTTGTTTGGGTATTATTGATTACACTTTGTAATAACGAAATACCTATAAAAATTTTCGTTTATTCTTCACTTTATCTGTCCATTTCTTTATTTTTTTGCATTTAGAACATGTATTTTTGGACAGCTTGGCAGCTTCTTCGCTCGCCTCGCCTACTTATTGGTTTCAGTTAGTAGAATATGAATCGAAACATCAAAAAATATTTCAAAATACGTATTGCATTTTATTCATATCAATTTCATTTGATACATAACATCGCTCTCACTAATATTTTATTCAGAATTACTATTTTCAGTTCCTTAAATATAATAGAAATCAACATAATCACTATAACAAATTTCTAATAAAGGTTCATCGTCGGTACGGTCAACAAATGCTGTTGTACAACTGTATATGAATATGCAGTTGAAGGGATCAAAACATCTTATTAAGTAACAAACCGTTTTTTTATAAGATATGAAAACGGGGGAAGAAATGACTCCCAATGTTTCAAAATAAAAAAGAAAATAGGTTCGATGGAGAAATAGAGTCTCCTAATGCTTAAATATCCTTAAAATTATGTGTAATGCAATAATTGTGTAGGAGGGTTAAGGGGGTGTTATATTTCATCACAATAATTAATTGTAACAATTTCTTTATCCTCCATTAACAGCGACGTGCCGGAAATAAGTAGAATGGACTTAGAGCACATCAACATAATTGAAGACAGCATCTTTCAATTGTTATCGGACATAAAACCCGAAGATAACGAAAATCAACAAATCATTGTGCAGCTTCTCGAATCTTCAAAAGAAACCTTCACCAACCTTCACAAAAAGTACAGAAGTTTCCAACAAATCCAGAATAAAGATCTGTCAACGGATTCTGCAATAAAAGAATCTGCTGCATTTCTAACAGAGGTGGTTCATTCTGAAATACAAAGCGCTAGGACAATGATTAAAAAAGCACGTCGGTCTTCAGTCGTGTTAAGCACCTTACTGACGGAACTACAAAGTTACCGTGCTTACAAAGAACAAGATTACAACGGTATCGCGGGCCAACTTGGAGAGCAAATAACAACGTTGCGCGCACAAATCACTGAACTAGAAAATCAACTGGAAATGGAAAAGAGGAACACGACCATCGCCCGTAATGAAGCGGGTCTTGCCAAATATGAGACGGGCAAATTAAAAGAAACGTTGCACAGAATGATTCCGTCAACGACGGAAAAGCAGATTTTGCAAGAAATATCCGAATCGAAAGCTGAAGTAATGAATATGCAACGGGATATTTTCAAATTACACAACCACTTGAAGGATTCTCAAACTCAGATAAACGCACTCACGGCAAGTAACGAACAATTTGTGAATAAAATACAATCATTAGAGATGGATATTGCTAGTAAGGAAAAAATCCAAGATAGTTTATTGGAAGATCTACAAAAATTGGAAGTTGAACTTATTATGACGCGTTCCGATCTTTGTCATAAAGCGATGGAAGTGGATGATCTCCAAGGAAAACTTCCAAAATCAGAAAATGAACCGACAGAAGATACATTACAGGCAAGTGGGGAAGCGATCCCCGTTGATAATGATCTACTTAAAAAAGAACTATCACACGCAGAAAACCTGCTCAAAGAACAATCGATAAAAATGATTCAATACGAAGAAAATATTAAAGCGTTGGAAAATATTTTAAGGGAACGCGACTTAATGTCCCAACAACAACTTATACAGGAGCGTGTTAGTTCCAATGTAGATAATACGATGGTTGAAATTATGAAGGCAAAATACGAAGAAGAAATTAGAACACTTAGAAGCCAAGTCGACTTCCTGAAAAATGCAACTGAGCTACTCGAAAATAAGGTCTCCGAAATGAACAAACAAGAGAGGGAAATGGCGTTCGCAAGAGCCAGAATCAAAGTACTCTCGCGAGACTTAAAAACTACTGCTCGTAGCCTTGTCGACGCGGAGGAAAAACTTCTGGCCAGTTACAAGACGTCAGCTGAAAAGGATAAAACGATACAGATGCTGGAGAAGAAATTTAAGGATTACCGTCAAACGATGACCACGGATTCTAAATTGGCTATTGATATGATCGACCTCTTACAAAAATGCAATGAAAAGAATGCTTTGATTGAAAAATTACAAAAAGAACAAGTTGCTCTCGAGTTCGATAAGCAGTACTACCAAACAAAAGTATTTGATATCGAAAGAGCTTTATGTACGATGGCTGACGAAAGGACAAAATCTGAAATTGCTGCTAAATTCTATCGGACTAAAAGTTTGCCAAATCTTCCAACCAGCAGTGCAGAATCTGAAATTACGTCTATACAGGATATCGTTGCAGATTTAACACAACTACAAAAGATCTTAGGAAAAGCCACTTCTGCTCCAAACTTAAGTACCTCGGAAGGAGGAAATATTGTTGGTTATGACGATCGCGATATCGTAATGTTATCACTGAAACACACTAACGTCCAATTGACGGAAAAGAGAATGATAGATAATTTTGAAAATACTGTGCATAATTTAGCTACCTCGCTAAGTGGAATAGAAGATAAATATGTAAATGTACAAACCAAAATTGATAGCATAATAGAGAAGAATAAAGAACAAGAGGAGCAATTAAATATAGCATTGAACGATTTAACGATTGCAGTAACCACAGTGGAAAGATATAAATCAGAAATAAATTCTTTACTTGATACAAGAAAGGACTTGTTAGCTTCAAACCAGCAACATATTGATAACATTACAGCCTTAAGATATGAAATAAATAAATTGGAAATGAACACTAAAGAGCACGAAGAATCTATTGGATATAAAACGGCACAACTTGAGCTTGCCGAAGCTGACAAAATGCAACTAACGATGAAAATACGACATATAGAAATGGCGTTAATTGAGAAAACAAAAATTGAAAAAGAGCTACAAGACCAAATAGTCGCTCTGCAACTACTAAATGAAGAAATGTCAAAAGGTGATTACGAACAACCGTCCACAAGTCAATCGGAGGAATCCGTAAGCCTCCAAGCTGCTATTCACCAACTACAGTCCATAAAAAGCGATTTAGAAAGGGAACTGTGCGAACGCAAAGAGGTGAACGCGATATTATTGGAACAATGCAAAGCTCTCAAAGAACAATCCCGATCCGAAGAGTTCAACGTGATGAAAAATCAACTAACACAAGAAATAAATTCTTACAGACAAAAATGTCTTTCGACCATGGAACAAAATCACTCCTTACTTCAAAAGGTAAGCCAACTTGAATTAGCATACTCCCAGGATATCGGCAAACAAGCTGTACAAGATCCCAAGCTACAAGAGACTCTCCATCAGAAAGAAGAGGAGCTCGTCAAGGTTAGAGCGGAATTACACAAAGTTGAGCACAAATTATCTGAATTGAGCAAGGAATTACACAAGGTTAGATCGAAGCGAGTTTGCAAAGGTTCAGCACTTCCGTCAACTTCCACAGATAGCCGTAGAGTAAAGAAACAATTGATGCAAGATAGTCAACGTGACATATGTAAGTTTTTTATAAATTAGATTTATAAATTATTTTGATGGCTTGTGTTGAAAAGCCATCAAAATAAACCGTGTTGAACTTTCTCCTAATTTTATTTTTATAATGCTTTACATTGAAAAGTGAACTTAAAATTAAATTTAGATTACTAGGAAAAGAAAATGTTAGCCCTACGGTTTGCCTATTAAGCTTTACTAACGATTTTAGCTTGCACAACCTGCAACGATCTTTGCGCTAAGATTAAAGTACTGGAGAAGAAATTGGGCGTTCTACAAACCTCCTCTGAGGAAGCCCTCACAAAGTATAAATCTCACATTGAATCTCAAAATGCCGAACTTGAGAGTCTCCGCAAGTTGAAACGCGAATTGACCAAGAAGTGCACACAGTTGGAGAACGATTACGTAAGTAAATCCCGACTGACACTTACTTCCAGAAATATAAGAGATTTGTTCTACGATTTTAATGTTCTTTTATAACAGGATACCCTGTTGAAAACTACCAATAGTGATCTTTCTCAAGCAGAAGAAGGTGGTAAACAAGCGGCTTCTAGTGCTGCTAGTCCATCTGCATCGACGTCTTTGAACACTTCGGGTGATCAAAAAGAGTTGGTAAGACAGGGAAGTGTAAACTGTATGTTTAATAATTTTTCTCTATCAGGGGCAGCTGCGACATCGCGTAAGAAGCCTCACCTACCAATACCAACACTGCAAGGTCATCGCAAGGCAGAGAGTCACTACAATTTCCAGGTTGAAACGCCAATTGAGGAAGAAATGATTTAATTTAATTTACGTTCGTTTGTTAGTTTCAAATTTTGTGTACGTTACTTAATTGTATTTTCTCGCAGAATTTGTACGTTGCGTTTTCTGAAGTTGATTCGTTCTAGTCTTTTAGAAGAATTTAATTTTTAGTTTTTGTCGGAAGAAAAAATTATTTATGTTCATTTTTTAGTTTAGTTTACGTACGTTATTTAGCTTAATCTGTATCCTTCTGCAGAATTTGCGCAATAAGTTTTTATAACTCGATTCGTTTTAGTTTATGCAAGATGTTCTTGTTTCCACTTTCAAAGTAAATATTAATAAAGTCGTTCCTTTAATAATATGGTTTTATTTTTGTGTAAATTTAAAATTGAATGTATCAGAATTTTACTTCAATCTACAAGTTATCTATCTAGTTAACATAAAATAATCAACAAGTTAATTATAACTAGTGGTCCTAGGAGCATTCAGGTAACGGTATCTACTTAAAAAGAATCCTCAGCTTATAAAAAAAGGCGATTTTAGAATTGTGAATGTTTTTTAAAAAATTATTGAATATAGAACAATACTTTAAGGATGGACTACGTCGCAGTGAACACGTTCTGCCTATGTACACTGGTATTCACACCGCATCTGAAAGAGTTAAATGTTATTTCTTCAATTTAAAAGAATGTAAATATAAAATTCTGTTTAAATACATTTTTAATTAAGGACTTGCTGAATTCATAAAATTATTATTATTCTACTCTTTTCATTAACTGGAATCACTTTTCTTCTAAAATTTAAATCTAGAAATTCCGGAAGGACTCAAATGTGGCATAAAAAAATAAAAACAAAGTCGCCATTCCGCCAAAATCTAAAAAATAATGCTTGGCGCACGTTTCGATGACCTAGTTAGCATCATCAGGGGCCATGAAAGACGCTGTCAGACTTTCATCGCTCGTGATGATGCTAACTTAGTTAGCGAAACGTGCGTTGAGCATTGTTCCTCACATTTTGGCATAGTGGTGACTTTTGTTTTTATTGATTATTAAAATTATTGAATGTAGAACAAAAAAAAATTAAATCCAGTTTAACACTTTAAGGATGGACTGCGTTGTAGTAAACATG